>CAKALG010007956.1:0-10344 GCA_916700815.1 Helicolenus hilgendorfi
GGCAGCAGGATAAATAGCCCTGCAGAGGTATCTTCTGCATGGTGTGCGGTGTTGCATCTCAGGCTCACTCAGGAACGCGGGCTTCTGCCCACAGTTTGATTCCCTAAAATAGATGATTGATGAAGTACTGAAGCTGACATTTCTGTGTGGAAGACGTGACTAACCTTTAGATTTGAGCCCCGTCGATGAATCTGCTGGTTTAGTGGAAGCACAATAAGTTGAAACTGGTCACACTGCTTAAAGCTGCAAGTCTGCATGTTGTTGTGTGTGCGCTACTAACACACAAAGTGTTTTACAGTGTGAGTTTCAGATTTCCGAGCTGTAAAGGACTGTGACAGCATTTCCAGGATTGATTTGAGAGCTCGAGTTTCTTTCTCTTCATAAAATCCAGCATTTGGTTGCATGTTGTTGTTGTTCCATGCAGAGGTGTGATGACTTGAATGCCGTCGGAGTTTGGAAGTTTATTTAGGACAGTGACATATTTATTAGTGAGTATTTATAGGTTTCACATGTTGGCTTGTGTTTCAAAAGCTGCTGCGAGGTTGAAATTTCCACCTAAAGGGAAATGCAACCTGACATGTGGCTGAAGTATGATGGTATTTACAGCAGGTGGAGACGTGGTGCAAGCTTTGGAGAAAGCTTTTATTTTGTAAATATCCTTGCTGATTTGACATTTTATGTTGCAGTTTGTGAAGAATGAGGCCGACCATCATGGACGGAGCTCCAGAAGCCCCGTGATGCTGTTCGACATCCAAGATAACAACAATGTTAACTCCTTTGCGGTAAGATGCTGCAGGGTTTTATTGGAGTAGATTTACAAAAGTAATGTGTAGTTTGTTAAGTGGCTTCATCATCTGTTTAACTTTTTAACACATCACCTTCAAAGATCCATTTGACTCACATCATCTTTAACTCTCATTATGTCTTCTATATTTGTGTTATATGTTAAATATGTGAGATATTTGAGGAATGCCCTCCATCAGAGGAGTAGTTCAACATTTTGGGAAAAAAATATATTTGCTTTCTTGCTGAAAGTTTAATGAAAAGATCAATATCACTCTCATGTTGGCCGGTTAGCTTAGCTTAGCAGAAAGACTGATAACAGGGAGAAACAGCTTGCCTGGCTTTGTCCGAAGTTAATAAAATTCACCCACCAGTGCATCTAAAGCTCACTAATTAACTTAACGTGTTAACTGGTGTCTTGTTTTTTTAATCCATACAAAAGGATCAGGTTAGGTGCTGTACAACCGAACATGAAAGTAGCTAGAGGGGTCTTGTAGTGCCGGAAGGGCTTTAAATTTTAAAAAGGGATGTTGAAGAACCAGGTCCATAAGCAGGAGTAGAGCAAAAAAAAAGTGGCATTATTAAAGGAACAGTGTGTAATATTTCAGGGGATCTATTGGCAGAAATGGAATATAATATTCATAACTATGTTTTCATTAGTGTATAATCACCTGATAATAAGAACCGTTGTGTTTTCATTACCTTAGAATGAGAAGTCTTGGAAAGGGAGGAGTGAGCGGAAGGGTTCTCAGTTGGTTGCAATCTGCAACCACAACACTAGATGCCTCCAAATCCTATATACTGTACCTTTAACAAAACGTTTACTGAAAAAAAGGGCAAAAATTAAACCCTGGAAATTTAATAAAACCACATTTAAACTGAGGCAAAATAACACCACACAAAAGAAAGCTGCATCCTCACAGCAAGCTGCCACAGTAATAAAATCTAGTGAGAAACTTTTAAAACGTTTTACGTTTACAACATTGGCCACCACAGTTACATCACCAGGCAATCAGCAGACACACCAGGAAGTCACTGCTCTCGGCCAAGAAACAGTCCAGCACATAACTCCCTGTAAAACTGCAAATTGTCGTTTTTACACTTTACACTGTTTTCCCGTGTTTTCAGTCTTTATGCTAAGCTAAGCTAACTGGCTGCTGGCTTTATATTGAATGGAAAGATATGAGAGTGGAATCAATCTTCTCATCTATCTCTCAGCAAAAAAAGCTAATAAGAGCACATTTACCCAAAACGTCAAACTATTTCTACCTGTCAGCTCCCCTTTAATACTGCATGTTCGTACTGAATATTATCCTGTAAAAAGTGAACTAATATTTCATGTTTCCTGTCTACATACTCTCACTCTGGTGTCTTGCCTTTTCATGCCTCTCGTCCTGGGCTCCACCAACGTCTCCTCTGCTCTTTCTCCTGGCTTTTAACGGATCACTTCCTTTTCTGCCTTGCTACTTACTGGACCCAACTTCCTGTCTCGCCCTTCGTCACCCTTCCCTCCCTCTCTAACTCCTCACCTCCTCCCCTCCTCCTCAACTTCACCTCGGCCTCTTTCGGGATTCTCCGCTGTCTGTCTTTCTCTGACGACTTCACCTACTAGGAGGCAGTGTGTAATGAGATCTTGAATATAGCTGAGACCTCGGTGAGGTACTGCAGCACCCTGTCCCACCACCCCCGTGACTCTGTCCATAGACTGCACCCCCACCCCAGTAAACAATCTCTCATCATTTCCCAGCAACCCCTGTCCCACAGCAGCAGCCCGGAGCCGAACCGTCTCAACTGTGGAATGTGAGTAGGAGCTGTGTTGCAGTTTCACATCTTAGTATTTTGTTTTCCCTGATTCATTTTTAGCAAGTTTACTAGTTTATCCTCGTGTCCCGCTCCAGTTTCCAGGCTCTGTACAGTTACGTGCCGCAGAACGAAGACGAGCTGGAGCTGCAGGAGGGAGATCTCGTCAGCGTCATGGAGAAGTGCGATGACGGCTGGTTTGTCGGTATGTGCCTGCAGGCCTCCGGGATGCATTCCTCAGAGACACTGTCACACTCACTGTGTCACATTAATCCATATAGGGTTTCTGCACAATGACAGCAAAGGACTGTACGCGTGCAATGTGCATGCTCAGGGCAGAAGTAGAGTCATTTTCACCATCACATCCTTCCATATAGGGTTTCTAAAGAGTGACAGCAGAGGATTGAGTGCAAAGGACTTAATTTTAGATATAGCTTAAATAGATTATTTTTGAATCATTTTACTTTCTTTTGCCTGATCCACGTTTCTCTTCCTTTTTCTCTGCAGGTACCTCAAAGAGGACGAAACAGTTTGGGACTTTCCCTGGGAATTACGTGAAGGAGGTGAAACTGTAAAGCTATCTAATCTGGCTGTAACACATGGTTGCCTGTCAAGCTTGGAAGTCATTACTATCGCGCATGGCTGTTGGTTAGCGTAGTCGTTTAGCCAGGCGAATCCATTTTGTCTGGGAAAGTGATCGGTTCGGCCTGAGGTATGTCAAACTGCACGGAGGGGAGGCGGAGACGGAGACAGCTCACTGCCCAAACCTCAGCATGGTGTACACCTTGACCACATTTCACACACTTCTTGACACGTCCGTCTCCACGAGTGGAATTTCCTCCCACAAAGTAGCTTTTATTGTACAGATAATAGCTTCCATCTTGTCCGTGTAATTTACAGTATAGACGTGTTCACGTAGCACCTCAGCGAGGAGGCCAGCAGCAGAGCAGTGTGTGGATTAAAGAGCGGATCTTATTACCTGAACGGGACTTGGGAGGATTCAGAGTGTATTTTTATGGGATGTGTGGTTGGAGCTGTTTGTCATGAGCTACCTTTCAGCACCAGAGGTGTTAATTATGATTAGTAATGATGATGCAAACCATGCGTTTGCTTCCAAAACAAAACCGTCAGTGTTTGGATCAACATTTATTTATTTATATGGTGGTTCATTCAATTTTCCTCAGTTTAGATTTGAGAAAATGACTTAAATTCAGAGCCCCTTTACTTTGTGTTACATGTTATGAATCATCATAAAGTCAGTATTTGAAGAACATCACAACATTCACAACTCAGTGTAACCCGAAAGCTTTAGATACCGGTTCAGTATTGCCTTCATTTTCTATAACAACAGTTATAACGAAGTCATGCAGATGGCGGGAAACACTAAAATGTTGACTTTAGCTTCTCGTCAGCAAACACAAGTACAGGACACTGTGTTGCATGTCTGATAAAAGTGAAGAGAAACCATGTATATGCACATCCTATATTTTCAGAATCTATTTATTTGTCCTTTTATACCTCTTCTGTTAAAATAGAAGTGTTTGCTGATGAACGATGCCTGTAAGGTAGCTGGTGGTAGACGCCGCCTGGCTCCAGCGCAACCACAGGACAGGCGTGGTAGCACTTAACTTCCTGTTTGGCAGGGCTGTCCCGAATACCATTTTTTGGGGCTTCGAAGCTTCGGGGAAAAATATTCGAAGCTTCGCGGGAGAGCGCGGCAGGCTGACATGTTTTTCTGCCACACTACTGCACACACACTCACCTCTACACACAGCACACAGCGATATCCGTCTGAGAGTAACTAATGATTATTAATAATGTTGTGGGATTATTCCTTATTACATGGGCTATGTAGTGACTTCAGGAAACAAACTAACAGCCACTGAGAGGCTGAGGTCGGGCCCAGTTCGCTTGTCCGACGCGCTATCAAAATGATAAACTGAGATTCAAAAAAGACGTTGAACAAAATCTCATTTAATGAAAATGATCAACTTATTATAACTTGCACAAAATCAGGACAATCAACAGCGATCAAAAGAAAAAGCGTAAAATAGCGGTCAACTAAAAATACGGCGACCCACTCACCCTCTCTTCCCTCCGGCACCCAGGTGAACAGCTGATTATATTAACTGTGAGTGGCGCCCACATCCATGTGACCCAAGTTTCCCAAATCATTGCGATCACATAATAATAAATGATAATATCCCAAACATTAACTAATACCAATACCAAAATATATAAACCATCACAAACCTAATTAACATTAAGACAAACATTGCTCCTATAGGCAATTTGGGGGATTTATTATTATTATTATTACATACTTATATGAAAAAACAAAGCATTTGAATACTGATTTGGAGGTCGAATACCATGGCAACAGTCGAAGCTTCGAAGCATTCGGGTCAGCCCTACTGTTTGGTCATCTATGGAGATCCCACCTAACATGATAATAGTAGATTAATCACAAGAAGCTATTTAATGTTTTAAGTAAAGCCAACAAGGTGTCTTAGAAAATAATGATTTTTAAGAGCTTATTGAGATTTTAACCACGCCCTTACTGACGAGATTGTATGTTTTAGCCATGTAAATGTGTACAGAAAACTTTAAGAGGCCTTCCAAATATGGCTACGTATTTTCATATGTGATGACTACAACTTCAGTGGAATGATTTAAACAATAAAGTCAGCATTATTACGGCATGAAATCGGAGCATGAAACACTATCAATCTTCGCCACCTTTAGCTTTAAAGCAAACAAGTGATGACAGGGTTAACTCCCTGATGGAAGTTGGCTTTGAATTGTGGTATCAAAGCAATCAGAGCCGTCTCCCCGCGAGTACAGAGCTCCCAGATCCTGTAACAGACGCCACATGTCAGAGTAGATCCTCGACACACGCACAGATTGAAAGACGATAGCTATTGTTTTCCCCTAGCTCGTGTTTTCATCAAATTCCTCATTGTCATCAACCGCGGCACTGTGCTCATCCAGCTTTCGCAGAGCTGTCAAATAGTACTCACAAGTAATTCTCAGTGCTTGTTACGACCTGCTCGGACTGGCAATAATTGCTGAGAAAGTCATTTAAAGTTGGTTTAGTTGATGCCAGGCAGTAGGTAGTGAGCTCCTTTTCCCAATCATTTCTAATCAAATGGTGCCAGACTATCAGCGGGCCTTCCTTTTTTTAAGAATAACTCAAAATCAGAAACATAATGTGAAGTATTGAAAGATAAAACAGTAGCTCTCACTTAGATCTAAACGTGTATGTTTACTATATCTTTGTTGTTTGAATGTGTTAGCTACAAGTTGTGCAGTGATGATAAACATTGACCTAATGGTTTGAAGCTGTATGTGGCTGCCACATGAAGTGATATATGACGTTTAATAATTGACATTAATTCAACACAATTCAGTAGCAATCAGTGTTTCATCCTCTCCGACGTTTGCGGCCGTTTCTTCTTTTTTTGCCAACATCAGCAAAGGAATGTTTTCTACAGATAATACACTGCATTATGGGTTTGCCTGTATAGCACTGATATAATATTCAGGTATTTTGTTACACCACAAAAGTATGTTTTCCCCTCCACTGCTGGCTAAACATTTTTGTTCCTGTGTAACTGCAGCTCCGCTTGAATGTGCTGATAGGTTGGGAGTCTGTTGACCTCCTGCAGGCTTTTCAAAAGGAGCTCAAACATGATGGACAAATAATCATTTAGTCATAATAATATAACACAACTCTAGATTGTTTCTGTGCTCCATCACAGGATGTATGAATGTATGAATATATGAATGTGGCACACATAATATGTAAAAAAAAAAAAATGTTCATCTTGAATGAACATGCAGACTATTGAGCAGCATGGCACAAGAAGAAGGATTGTAAATATGTAAAATATAAAATAGACTGCGAGCGATGAGAGCGTCAGATGGAGCTCTCTGTCACTCGCAGCGGTTTATTATTTACCTGAAGGATTAAGCACAGAGTGGAGCGTTACTGAGCACAGGAAAGTTTGACGCATATGAACATTACGCTGCCATTTGTGACCATCATAATTCCTTATGTTAGATGCAAAATTGTGCCTCATTTTCATTTAATGTTTTTGTTTTTTTGGGGGGGGGTTTTATCACTGAAATGTATCCATGACATATTTAATGTAACCATGGTTTCCCCATTAGTCCTACTAGTCTCTGTGATGGGAGAACATTTTACTAAGAACTTGTCAGTTACTGTGCAAGTACCTAAAAGTGTGACACAATGCTTTAACTTAATGATTAATAATCATAAGAATGGACTAAGTTTGATGATGAGACGCACAACCTGCAACAGGTTTGGTTTGTTTGCTTCAATTTTGCAGTGCTGTTACATTGACAATATTAAAAATAAAAGATACTATATACACTGCTGTGACTTCGGTATTATGCAATATTTAATAAACCGTTTAAACCATTTTGGTGTGTTAACCTGTTTTGATTTGTGGCTGAATGATAGCAGAGGTAGAGCTGTTTGGGAATGTTAATGGAGTCTTAAAGTCTAAGTTTAAAGGTTTATAAGCAAGTAAACATGTTTTTTAAAAGGCCTATTCTCTGCGGCGGTGTGAGCATGCAAATTCATGTGAGCTAAAGGTGGAACTTTTGCTCTCTAAGTTGCTGATTATCTTCTTTTTTTGAATGTAGCACATCATTTCCCTGGATAATTATTGAAATTGATGCTAAAGAGGTGAGATAACAGAGTAAAATGTCAATAAAATTACATAGTTATGGTAGACTTATTTTGTCTGCACTGAGAGGCCTATAAAGCACCAGTATGATCTCATTATGATGTTGACAGATGTGTTTGTACAGGCCTAACAGTCAGGAGCAGATGGACTTTTCACTTGACTAAAAGGCTTCACTTTTTAAAGCCCTTACGGACTTCTCTGGCATGCTGCTGAGGCTGCATGTAAACCCCACAAGAAAGGACGTATTTCATTGGGTCAGTCTGTCTGCCCGGAGGTTTTTCTTTTCTCTCTACTTTCAGCAGAGATCCTCTGGCAGGAATTCAAGTTTTGGGAGCGGCACATTCCACATCCTGGGATTTAGCTCTACCATAAATGGTAAGCTTGCTTATAACACGGTGACGTACCGGCAGGCCGACATCCCTAAAACAAACACTGGAGCTCATCTGAGAGCAGCCGAACAGGAGGAGGCATCACTCCGCTCTCATTTCAGAGGAGTTCCATTGTTGTGACTCATAGAAAAACTTCAGATTCACTACAATTATTTCACGTTTTGAGTGTTTGGTGTGTCTTTGTGTAGCTCACTGTTTTTAGCTCAGGTTTAACAAATCAACTCCAAATTCATCAATTTATTCAACCACAGCCCCACAACAGTCTTATCCAAACTGGATCCTGGAAGCAAGAAGGTGCAAAAACAGTTTAGTTTGGAGTTGATGTGCCAGTGTCGCTCTGGATATACATGGATGTTTTACATGGAATGCTAACACACAGGAGTCCTCAAAAAAAATAATGTCCACAGCAAAAGGGCCCTCTATGGTAGATAAAATGTGATAATGTGCCCTTCCAGTGGAGAAAACGTGATGCAGTGTCCTCTAGGGTGGCCTTTCAGTGGAGAAATCATGATAAAGTGCCATTTAGGGTGCCCTTCCAGTGGAGAAAATGTGATAAAGTATCCTCTAGGGTGGCCTTCCAGTGGAGAAAATGTGATAAAGTGCCCTTCCAGTGGAGAAATCATGATAAAGTATCCTCTAGGGTGGCCTTCCAGTGGAGAAAACATGATGCAGTGTCCTCTAGGGGGGGCTTTCAGTGGAGAAAACATGTTAAAGTACCCTCAAGCGTGCCCTTTCCGTGGAGAAAACATGATAAAGTACCATCTAGGGTGCTCTTCCAGTGGAGAAAACATGATAAAGTGCCCTCTATTGTGCCCTTCCAGTGGAAAAAATGTGGTAAAGTGCCCTCTAGGGTGCTCTTCCAGTGGAGAAAACGTGATCAAGTGCCCCTCCAGTGGAGAAAACGAGATAAAGTGCCATTTAGGGTGCCCTTCCAGTGGAGAAAATGTGATAAAGTGCCCTTCCAGTGGAGAAATCGTGATAAAGTGCCATTTAGGGTGGGAAAACTTGGTAAAGTGCCCTCTAGGGTGCTCTTCCAGTGAAGAAAATGCGGTAAAGTGCCCTTCCAGTGGAGAAATCGTGATAAAGTGCCATTTAGGGTGGGAAAACTTGGTAAAGTGCCCTCTAGGGTGCTCTTCCAGTGAAGAAAATGCGGTAAAGTGCCCTTCCAGTGGAGAAATCGTGATAAAGTGGCCTTAAAATTGAGAAAACATGATGTAGTGCCATATAGGCCTCTGGTGCTGCACTGCGTGCAGCTGGTGCCCCTTTTATTTGTTTGGCCCTCAGACAGCCTGAGTCCGCCACTGGTGTCTATATGTTTATTGTATTGAGGGAATATGTCACCCAGTGCAACTCATTTATGTGTTAGAGGATTAAGCTTTTTAATTGGGCTTTTTTATACATATTAGTAGTAATCAATTTATTGTTGTTTTTTGGTCTTTTAAAGAAAACTATAGTAAGCCTATATATCCTGTTGTCATTTCACCACTATGACACCTTGACGCTTGGTCAGAGTTATCCATCGTCTCAAATACACGATCTTTGTTCGCTCACTTAATCAGCGAGGAAACTTCAGCATGTATTCGTCGGTAGAGAGGGTAACCTGGGTGTAACTGTAACCTGAAGGTCCTCCCACTGAGCCAGACTCAACCTCACACTATCGATCACTACACATGTCATCTGCTGCTGTAGGAAGTGAACTGGTGGTCTGAGACAGATCTCTATAAACACAGTCTACTCTGTTAATATAAACCAACATTAGTTACCGCGATGCCTCTCCAGGTCTTGATTCGGGGTCCTGGTCCCTGGGGCTTCAGGCTGGTCGGAGGGAAAGACTTCGAGCAGCCGCTTACTATCTCCCGGGTAAGTGTTCACTTGTTTCAGCTGCTTACCTTGTGATTCAGAGTAACCACACCTGAAACTTTCACCTCTCATTGTTTCCTCTCGACTTCACTGAGAAGTTAACTAGTTTCACGTCAGCTTAGCTACCTAGCTCAACCAACGGCTAACGTTCCTTCACTTAACTGACATAACTGTAATTTAAACGGTTGCTAGCGTTCCTTCACTTAACTGACATAACTGTAATTTAAACGGTTGCTAGCGTTCCTTCACTTAACTGACATAACTGTAATTTAAACGGTCGCTAACGTTCCCTCACTTAACTGACATTACTGTAATTTAACGGTCGCTAACGGTTGCTATTGTTACAGTGTCGGTATGTTGGAGCTATTTTTAGCTACTGACTAATGCTTAACTTTGATTCTCTTTATATATATATATATATAATGTTTCTACACATTTCTCTCTTTCAGTTATGTTCATTGGGATGTCTTTTTGTTGGTGGTGAACTGTGTTTTTGTTTTTTGTCTATGTAACTGCAAATAACTACTGTAAACCTGTAAAGTGTACAAACAAAACTTTAAAGTTTATCTATATTACCTAGTTAGCTCATCTCATAAGATAGGTTTAGAGTCAATGTCCTTCAAATTAATAATACAGAAAACCCTGGCAAAGATCATACATAAGGAAATATATAAAATAAGCTAAGAAGGTATTATAAATATTAATATATACACAAGAAAAAACATAAGATAAGAAGGTATAAATATATATAAGATTAAAACATATAAGATAAGAAGGTATTATAAATATATATATAT
>CAKALG010007995.1:0-16894 GCA_916700815.1 Helicolenus hilgendorfi
CATCGTCTCTGACAGAATGAGATCAGAGGGGATCTTTATGAAACATTAAATATGAGCTGCTGTAAGGAGGGCTGGATGAAACCTCGCCACCTGCAGTCGGTTAGCGATCCGGCCTGTAAACCTGCTCTCATTCTGTCACCTCCACGCTAACTCGCCTCCTGCTCTTAAAGCATTTGGTTTCATTTCCTGCCTCCACTCCAACTCCTCATCCATCGAGTGTAAATGAGCCTTCGGAGCGTCTCGCTAATTTGTTTCCGTGTTGTGCTACAGCTCATTCTGCGTCGCTCTCTTCAAACCGCCGTAAACTGGTTGTGAAGCGGCAGCTCTTCACGTGTCGAGTGTTATCAGGCTAAATGTTATCTGGCGGCAGGATTCCCCCGACTCCGCCACTCAGCATCGTCTGGCAGGAAATGTCAGGTTAGTCAGGCGGCTCAGCGCCGGATAATTGTTTCAGTCTGTCTGCCAGACAGCCTTCAAAACACAAGAAGCTTCTTCTTTACTGGAAAGAACAAGTTTTAATGCCCTAAAACTGGGAACAAACATTCAAAAACAATGATGGGACAAAAAAAGTGAAAAAAAAAAATGTTGAAGTTAAAATGAATCCGATGCTGATCTCCTCTCATCCCAGATCCAGCCCTCTCATCTGCGATCACCTCATTCTCCTCACCTGAGCTTCCATCTCCTCACCTGAACCTCGTCCCCTCATCAGCCCTGCAGCTCTTAAACCGGCCTCTTTCCTCCAGTCACTGCCAGTTTGTCAAAGTTGCCTCATGCTTTTACTTTCTAGTGTCTGTCAAAGTAAACCTCCTATCCTTTGACCTATGATTCTTCACTTGGTCTAATCCCTTTTTAATAGGTTTACCTGTTCAGACTGCCTTCACAGTTTTGATCCGTGATTACGTTTTTGCAACGTCAACATAATATCATTGAACTGATTCTGTCGTCCTGCGTTTGGGTTCCTCATTGCCTAGCAAACAGCAGACAGCAGCCGTGACTATTAAAGAAACCATCAATGTCTGAACCTCTTTTAACCGACGGACCCGGTACCAGGTTCAGCTGAGCTGTGTGTTAAAACTCTGCCTTTAAAAACTTCATAAAATACTGTGTTTGGTCTTTTTTTCCGAATAGTTTCTAAAAAACGAGGCCTTAATGCGACTAAAACAACACTCTAAGTGTATTTAGTCCAAACAATATTTGTTTGGCAACGATTTCAATATTTTAGTTACAAAATCAATGCACCAGAAATTTAATTTTTGACCGTTGTTATATTGAATGTTCATACTTGACTTTGGATTCTTTTTTGTTATCTTATTTACATTGTTATTGATCTCATTTGTTATTACCTAAGTTTTACTTGATCATATTTCATTAATGTCATGACCAAAGACTCTATTGTGTGCACGTAGCCTCCTGTAGTGGATATCAGTAGTATTTTATAGCCAGATTCCCTTTCAAGAGGTAGAAAAAACACATTTGACACATTTTAGGTATCTAAGTGGCCAAATGGAGAGTCTGCCTGGTCCTATCCTCACTAAAACCTTTGTAGAATCTATGTGCTTTGTGTTATATATATCTGCTTTGGCACAGTGGTAGTCAAGGAGTTGCTGAATGAATTCAGTGGCATCTCTCTGCATGGCATCATTGCTATAATGGTGTTATCCACTGTCTAATCTAGAAAATGTTTTAGGCCATGATAAAAATGTAAATTTTTAGGCATAGTAACAGTCACAATGTTACTGATACTGGGGATGAATTCTCGGAGGTCTTACCTATTCATAGAGACCAAGATCATGCATATAGACCTGGTAGTTGTGGAGCTATTCTTGATTTATTTTGAATATGTCTCTCAAGGTGAACCACAGCTTCCAGCACCCGGCTTAAGAGCTTAAAACGTTATTTTTTCAGCAGTGAAGAGTGTTTGGGTCCTTATTAGTCTCTGATGATGACTCGTAATTTAATAATATGACGTATGTGCTCATCCCACTGTCTTCTGTTTCTTCATCATGACAGAAATGGATGAAAAACAACAGTAATACATAAAGGTAACAAGGATTTTAATAACAAGACTGTCAGTTTTTCTGTCAGGACCCGTATTTATGAAGAGTCTCTCCTCCATCTATCTGACAGGACTGAAATCACCCCTCCTCCCTCGGCGGAGTAGCAACTCCCTGATGAAGCTTCAACTCACGACTCTCCTGACAGAGTGAGACGTCGCTGTTTTAACACACTCTCTGACACTGACACTTTTTAAAGGCATATATGTTTATGTATATGTATATATGGGTATATAGGTATATGTTTACATATACACATATACCCATACATAAATACTAGGGGGTTATTGCTGTAATGTCTCAGAGAACAAGGGACAAAAGGACAAGGGACAGGAATACAGTGTTTTAATAAGTCAATCTGTCACCTTGCACTGGTTCAGAATGACGATCCCGGAGTTCTTGTAATTCTTCTTCTTCACGCTGTATTTGGAATTTATGCACGGCCACTGCACCTGAAAACACACGAACAAATTAATTTATTATTATTACCAAATTATTTTCAGGTCATCATTCTATCTATCTATATCTATATATCTATAGATATCTATATAGATATACTGTATATCTAGCTTTAAAACTGAGCCTGCTATAACCTAAAAATCACAAGTTGTGTTGAAGAAATTTGTGGCGTTAAATGACTTTGACAGCCCTAGTATAAAGTAATTATATTTAATCTCATAATCACAATATTGGTCAGAAAAGTCACATTAGATATTTTCCGTTAAATCACTGAGCCTCTGAACCTCTTCCTGTGGCGGAAACAGAGCTCCAGCTCTCTGTCAGACAGCCACGCTAACCACAAACCCTCCGAGCTGAAGTCGATCCTTCAGCTGCCCAAACAAGGCCGTCGAGGATTCGCTCTGACTCTATTACATGTAACCGTGGAGACCAGGTGACACACAGCGGTTCAGACTCTATTTGTGTCCGGTTAGATGGATGGAGGAGGATGAACACACAGCTCCCTGGAGGCTTCAGCTCTGAGGGATTCTTGTTTCTGTGTCGCCGGTCGGAAGCCGACTGTCAGCTCAGGAAGGAGGCCAATAAATAAAACCAAAGAAGAAGAGAGACGGGAGGGCGAGCGGGGGTTTCCCCGATGGGACTCGACTGACTGCTCTCATTGTTTCTCCTCCTCTGCTGGATGACAACAGGGATGAAAAGATGTTTCAGTGGGTTTCCAGATGGAGGTGGCTGCAGCTCTGACCAATCACACATAATCAGAACAGTAGAAGCTACTGACTGAGCAAATTTTTAGCCCTGCTAGTCACTAATACACAACATCAGTCGGGTAACAGCCCGACCCTTAACGACGTAGGGCGTCAGGAACCAGAATATATTATTTCACCCCGTGTAGTGTATCATAGCAGGCTGTTCTCATTCACTGTCTGTACTTACTAATACTTTCAACTAACTCCAATGTAAACCCACCCGCGGTGTTATTCGACAGTCGGTGCAATGATGTAGTATCAATAGCGTGAGAGTCCATTCAGAATGGGAGGGAGGGGAGGTGGCGATGGCCAAAATCCAAGATGGCGACGGGCAAAATTCAAGACGACGACAGCCAAAAACCAAGACGGCAATGGCCAAAAACCAAGACGACGACGGCCAAAAATCAAGACGACGAAGGCCAAAAACCAAGACGGCAACGGCCAGAAATCAAGACGGATATGGCCAAAAACCAAGATGGCGACGGGCAAAAACTAAGATGCCGACACGGCAACAGCCAAAAACCAAGACGATGGCAGCCAGAATGTGCATGTAACGAGCGTGTATTGACACGCCGTCCCTGGTCTGTCCAAAAGTAACGCTAGAGGGGGCACTGACCAAGCGGCAATATACGACGAGTTGGGAGTGAGACTGTGTTGTTTTGGAGCCAGGAAACAACCTTTTACTTTTTGTCGCCCTCCTACCCCTCAAGACACGAGGTACCACTCCCCGATCTCTGTCCAACAACTGAGTCTTTATGGTCTGAATCACATTGAAGGATAACGAAGCACACATTCACGTCTATCAGGTCCTATACAACACAAAGACGATTTACGTCTTCAGTAGGAACCAATGGGCTTGGAGCTGAGAGCCACAGACAGGAAGGCAGACAGTATTGAGAGACGGACTAACACGGTGTTGGTTTGAGACTAAACATGATCAACACAGCCAAAGTATTTCATCTGGTCACATGGCGAGGACAGCATGAGAAGGTGAGACGATCAGTAACTTTGTCCTGAATCCAGATGACAGTAAAATAAAAGATCATCTTCAGACCTTCAGCTTCATGTTCGACTGTTTTCAGCCTCAGAAGATGTATTTTATTTTTCAATGTGAAGGAGGCGAGGCTCTGAAGGAGGACGGTTTAATGAAAACTGTGGCATCATTTCATCAGACCGTCACAGAGGATCATTACAGGGAAAATATTCGAGTGCTCGTCACTGATAATGAGACAGCTGAGAGGGAGCGTCTCTGCTCAACGGTCTCACATTGTTAGAGTGTTTTCAGCCGTGTGTTGTCATTTCTAGAGAAAAGACACAACCTGAGTATTTGGAAACACAGCGCCGTTAACGGAGAGCATTTTAATTAGCGTCTGTCCAACGGCTCTTCTTCTCGTCAGCTGCTTTTTCATTAGCTCTGCCGCCGCCGCCGTTTTGGGTAATTACACCGTCTGTCTTCATAAACTGTACGGCCCCAAAGGTGCGTTTTTAAAGGATGGTCATGCTGCTAATTGGCACTTTAATGGAATCCTGGAGCTGAAGGACCTGATGGAGATCAGGTCATTTCTTCTTAAACCTCCCGGGGTTAAAAACCTGTGGTTTGTAGCCTCGCTAGCGACGCAGCTACAGGGAAGCTAATGACGGTCAAATGGTCACTACTGATATCCAACTGTGTTCAGCTGGAGACGTTTTACCTCAAAGAGGCAAACAATAACTGAGGAGACTGGAGCCTTGCTAGCAGCTCTGTGAGTCGGTATTAAATGATAAATGTTACTTCAACCCTTTCACAGTGGGTTTTCAGTTCATCAAAGTTAATTGTATCAATTTGTCAACCCTCTCATATCACTTATAAAGGGGATAGTTCCAAAAAAACAAACCGACCAACATGGTGACGGCCAAAAACCAATATCGAGACAGCCAAAAACCAAGATGGCGATGGACAAAAACCATGATGACGACAGTAAAAAAGCAAAGATGTCAACGGCCAAAATGCTGAACTGGAGGCTTCTAAACGTCCGTCCACAAACCAATGGGTGACATCATGGTGACTATGTCCACTTCTTATATACAGTTTACTGTAGTATTTGGTCACAAACCAAAGTATTGGCACATTAAAATGTTGACCTGATGATGGCGCTAGATGAAAAGTCAGAGGATCACCGGAGTTATTATGATTCATCGTGAATGGAACATGAATGATAAACCACATTTCATCACATAGTTGTAGCAGAAAACAGGTATATTGGACTATTGGAGATGAATTTACTTAAAGTAGTGTGTCTCCTCCTGTCTGTGAGGTGTTTTCTGATTAACAGTGAGTAACAGTGAGGTGTCACTCAGTCTGACTCTCACTGAGCCGTTGAATTGATCGAGCAGCTGAAGGAGAAACAGGACTTTCTGTCACGGTGAACTGATATCAGCCTCACAGTGTGTTCACAGCTAAATGAAATATTAACTGGATCTGTTCAAACAGCATTAAAACCAGGACTAAGCAAGTACTGTACTTCTACTTTAGGCTGTTTTATACTGCTACTTCACTACATTTCACAGGCAAGCACTGTGCTTATACTGCACTTCATTTATTTAACAGTTATAGTGTTTTTTATGATTAATTTATTTGACAGGGATGATATATTTAGGCATTGTTATATTTTAATAAACTGAAGTGTGTGTATATAGGACTTTTAGCTTTAGATAATTTACAGTCCTTGTCCCTGGTTTCATAAAACACTCTTGTATAGTTTTCTATTTCTTATTTTTTTATCCCATTCTAATTTTAGTTTTATATAAGTAAATATAAGTTATAATATTATGCATATTTATAATATTTTTGTTGTTCAACACAAACCGTTTCAGTAGAGACATTAAATATGACAATAGAATAGAAATAATTTAGTTTTACTTTTGTACGGTAGGCTACTTTGTAGGCGGACGTTTTGCTGGTGTCCGGTAGTCGCCACGAGACGCGAGCAGATAATGAGTTCACAAAACAGCTGAATGATAATTATATTAATTTGTTTTGTAGGCTGTTTTTTTGCAGTGATTACGTAACGCCGTTATCTCAGGACATTTCATTCACTGAACACTGAGTTTTCTTTCTAGGTGAACCTAAATTCTGTGTTTATATAATCCACCATGAATCTTGAATGTTTCTTCATGTTCAAACAGTCGTGGTTGTTCTGGTAAAGAGTCTGAGAGGCTGATGACTGGAAGTATTATAAATTATATATAAATATATATATATATGTGGATGAACTCGTACCTGTCGTCCATCGATGGCTCCTTTCATCTCTTTGAACGTGGCCTCGAACTCGCCGATGTAGTCGTGTTTCCCGTTTGAGTCCCAGTCCCACACGGTGCACTGGGTGGACAAAAAAACAGAGACACTTCATAAACTGATGAGTAACACAAACATTTAATATTAATCATCAGAGGAGAGATGTTTGTTATTGTGTCATTAACTGAACCTGCATCACACTGATTACAGTAATTATCATTCAGTCACATAAAATTAGTTCATATCAAGGTTTAGTCTCTAATTAGACGTCTGCTGTTGCTAATGAAGATCACCAGTCTGTTTACTAAAATAAATAAATCGTCTCTGTTCATTTATTTTCTGTGTTTGGAGGTTTTGAAATTAATGAGATTTTACAGATTTAGTTTCCGTTTGAAGGTCATTAAGTTAATCATTTTTTGCCACAGAGCTGATTGATGTCTGAATGGTGTTTCATGCTTTTAGCTTTTACAGAGTCCTCTTTTCTAATATATGTTATTTAGTTCAGCACATGGAGAACAAAACTCTGTCCTATAGCCCTTTTCTGTTAGTAACCATGAATAATTCTCTGAACACGTTAGTTAACACTGGCCAAAAAGTATTGTTGTTTTGTTTTTTTAACCCTCTGAGACCCACAAATGACCAGTTTTTGTCTTTTTTAGGGGGGTACAGGGCGTCTTTAGGGGGAGATAGCGGGCCAACAGTAGATGTGTCATAGAAGTGGTATATATCATATGAAAGCTGGGACGAGTCCTCCCAGTGGAACCAGTGGGCAGCACTGGGACCACAACCAGCAACGGCAAGTGAATAAATCAGACGAGGATAGTTTGACAGAGTTCATGAAAAATAAATCGGAGAACGTGAAGAAGAACGCTGACAGTCTCTGAGCAAGAGAAGAAGAACAAGACCACCATCTCATGTCATAAATCCCAATATATAAATACTGAATATCTCCTTTATATCGCCCATAAATCCTTGAATGCAGCGCAGAGCAGTCGACACATGAACATATATATATATCTCTCAGCAAATTAGTGTCACCTGTAGGTGGCGCTGCAGAAACATTAAAGTACATTTAATCCTCCAGAGATTCATCATCACACTCCTAAAACACTGTTGCACTTTTGTATTCCACAAATCCACAAATTCTTCATCAAAACCTGGCGCCTACATTGGGTGAATATTTTCTTGAATGTTATTTATTATTCTCTTATATAACCAGTTTCTTGCTTTATTTTCTCTGGTGACACAAATGTCTTTAAATGTGTAATGACTGCTGCAAACAAATAGGGGGCAGCGTTTCACCTCTACTGGGTCCAAACCATAGACTGTATTGGAAACCTCATACTATACTAGCAGTACAACCTCATACTATACTAGAAGTACAACCTCATACTATACTAGTAATACAACTTCGTACTATACTAGTAGTACGACCTCGTACTATACTAGTAGTACAACCTCAAACTATACTAGTAGTACAACCTCATACTATACTAGTAGTACAACCTCATACTACACTAGTAGTACAACCTCATACTACACTAGTAATACAACCTCATACTACACTAGTAGTACAACCTCATACTACACTAGTAGTACAACCTCATACTATACTAGTAATACAACTTCGGACTATACTAGTAGTACAATCTCATTCTATACTAGTAGTACAACCTCATAATATACTAGTAGTACAACCTCATACTATACTAGTGAACCAACACCACCACAAGCAATATAGCTTCTTCACATACTGATGGAAAAAATCTCCAGTAGCCTATGCATCGGACCAGTCTACCTCGCCTACTGTATCCCACAATGCACATTTCTTTTTACATTTTTTGTAGCTATTTCATCACTAAATTCACTTCTGAATATTTTTGAGGCGAGAAATCAACTGTAGATTTTCAATATTGACAGTTTTACGATATAAGATGGCAAATCGAACATTTGCTCCAACGTTTTCGGAGTTGAGAAGCTCCACAAACCGCCGTGACAGCTAGCTAGCGCCTGCCGGGGAGGCCACCGACACTAAGGGGACCTTATGATTTAAATAAGGACTATTAGAGTGTTCATACTGGGAAGTTGATTGACCTCAAAATAAATAATCCGCTGAGTTAAAGATGTCTCTTTTCCAATGTAAGTCTATGGAAAAAAGTATTTTTAGGCCAAATGGCATCACGTGACGGACATGGAAGTTGTAGTACCACCGTTTGGCCACTACGAAAATTGGGATCAACGAGTGGGCGAGCGAACCAATTAGATCCAGCCTGGATGAACGTGAGTGTTTAATTATATGGTACTCTATGAATACATTAAGGTGCATGATGCATGTAACTCCTCATTAAAGTGAACATCATGACTTCTTCTTTTTCTTCTTCTTCTTCTTCTTCTTCTTCTTCTCTCTGACATATTAAGCGACCTGTCAAGGTTTAAAAAGAGAACATCCTTCCAGTATTCTATCTGAGAGGAAACAAGTCGAGTTTTAATGAGCTGTCACACTCACAGCTTCGTTCATTCAGCTCGGAGGGAAAGAATTTAAAGTAAATTAGCGGCTTGGAGGTTTCCACACTGGAAACCATCTGAAAACACCAGAAAGCCGAGATCTCCAAGTTCAGGTTTGTAATTAAGAGGACAGACACTCAGCGAGGCGCAGACCTCCGAGGGAGTCCTAAACAAGGAGCCAGATAGACGAGAAACTTTAACCTCCATTTAACAGCTGAAATTTCAGATCAAATGATCTTCATCAGACAAAGAAATTAACATTTGATCAGCTACTTGTTGTTGCAGCAGACTGATTTAGCACTTGTTTAGCACTAATTCACTTAGACATGATTCCACGGAAGTCTTTTTTATGCCGTGTCCACACTACAGGAGAAACCAGCTGATCCTAGTCCTGATTCCTCTTGACGATGGTCTGCAAAGCTCTGATTGTTTGATGGTTCTACAGATGATCTTTCCAGATGTCGTTGTGGTGTGAGGTATGTTAAGAGTGTTTTTACATCCCCTGATCGGCTCTGAAGTCCATGATGACGCATAATAAGGCAGAAATGCAGAAATGTGTAAAAAGAAAAATGTATAAAGAATGTATAAAGAAATTAATAAGTTTGGGGAAATAAATAAGGGGTGAAATGCAAAGGGAAAATTGTACAGACATAAATAACGTTGTAACGTTGTAATGTTGTTGTAAATGTAAATAAATACATTTTAAAAATGAATGAAAATGAATACACAATTAAATAAATAAATAGAAGGGAAAATTAAACAGAAGAGTAAATACATAAGGGAATTAATACAAAGATAAATAAAGAATCAAATTAAAACAGAAATATTAATTTATGTAACATGTTATCAATTAATTAATGGCTACATTTATTTATAATATTATTTCTGCTGTATTTAATGATATATATATTTATTGAGTCAATAATTTATTTAATCTTTTTTTTATTTTGGCAGGTTCCGTCCTCCGTATGTTTGCGGCTGGTTGATATGAATCGATGTACAGAAATAACAACATGACCAACGTTACGTTAATAAAGAGGACCTTCAGTCTCATAATCTAGTAACAATAGAAGCTGTTGGTTCAATCAGTAAACCGACTTGGTGTCTTGCTCATGGGCTTTTATTCAGGACACAACCGGAGCGCCAGAGGCCTCATTACACAGAACTACGCTCACTAAGATCAGATTGATGTTTCTGTAATGAGGCCCCAGAGATTGACCCTCTGACTATTAGCAGTGAAGGAAGCTGTAAGTAATCAGGTGTTATTCAGCGTGGTCCTCCTCCATGTCTGTGATTACTGCCTCTAACAACTCACAGAAACATCCCATCTATCTGTGGGAACATCAGCTACATGGACTATTACAGCAGCTTTTAATTTGAAATGACGTGAAGCAGTGATAATAGACCTCAGTGTTAATGTGGCATTCACAAACAGCAGAACGGTATGTTCATAGAGACACAGACAGTCTGTTATTCTTCTTCATAATCACATGTATTTGTCTCCTTTATTTAGCAGCTGCACCGTTTTCTCTTTCCTGATCTACTCTCACAACTTGAAATATAAACTGTTTAAAATGTTGGCTGGTTTCTGACAAGATGTTTTTCGTCTTCTGCAGAAACTTGATTTAGATCAATTAGATCTCACAGACAAACAGTCTGTTGTTTGTGTGTTATTTCTGTTTCTAGCTGTTTACAGAGAGAGTCAGTAATCAGTGATTGACAGATGATTAGTACACGTTTGATTAGCAACAGCAAGACGCCTAAAGCACCATCGGGGGAAATCTTTGCAGCATCGCTTTAAGATACAAACACAAGTTGCTGCCTTTTTGCAAATTATCGCTGGTGAAATTGTGAAATCAAATCACAGCATGAATTAAAAAATAGTTAGAGAGAGACCAGCTGTTCATTAATAATGGGAACTAATGTAGATATCATCAATATTTACAAATAATATGTTATTTCATATTATTGTTGTGTTTATTTTTGTGAGAATCTGTTGCATCATGATCCCTCAGAGATTCTCTTAATTTATGCGTGTAATGTATTTGTAATTTAGCCTCAGCATCACTGATACATGGAGTCATAGGAGTGCCATGAAAAAGAATAAATCTGTAAAAGAATAACAGAATAAATAAACAAAAGGATAAGTTAAAAAAAATTGAAAATATAGAGAGAAATCGATAAAAGAATGAAAAAATATGGAAGTATAAAGTGTAATAAATAAGAGAATAAATACAAAAGTGTGAAAATATAAAGAGAAATAGATAAAAGAATAAATAAATGTGGAGATATTAAGTGGAATAAATAAAAGAGAATGATGCCGATGCAACACTCAGTTTAGTCGTCAGCAAAACGCTACAGACAGAACAACAACACGGCGTGCTGCTGTTGCTGCATTTAAACTATATTTAGTTGAGTATGTTTAGTTTAGTTGTCGGTGGAACGTTGAGCCACAACAGATCAGATGATGACTCCAGGACACGACGTCCACAGACACGACTACATAAATAACAGCTCCCCCCCCCCCCCGCTGTGTCATCATTAATCTACTTCCTGTCACAGGCTGCGTGCTCACCTGTGCACCTCTGTGACCTGTCAGCTTCTATTAATAAGAACCTGTGTTGTGGTTTCTGTAGATGTAATGTGTTTTATCAAAGAGCTGCAGCGAGACGTAAACAGTAATGAGGAAGAGGAGGACCGACGGGTGGTGTTGATGTGTGACGACGCAGCAGGAGAACATGAGGTAAATAGATGCAACATTTCCTCTTTCATGTGTAGTTTCAGTTACTGACATGTTGCAGGTTCATGTAATTGGGAGGCGGAGCCGTCCACTCAGGCTGACTGGAAACACCTGGGACCAGTGCTCCCAGTCACTGTTTAAGCTGCCCGTTTAGGCTCTCCATACATTTTGTTTTGAGTTGCTTTGTTTGCACATCCTCTGATTTTACTACTGTCCACATCTCATCTCTCTTTTGCAATTTATTTTATGTTTTTTTAACTAAATCAGCTAATTTTACTGCATTTTCTGTCTCTCCCTTTATTTGTCACGAAAAATTCGAAATGAAAAAACCCCGCAAAAAAACAAAAACTAAATGCAAAATAAGTAAGTAAAATAAAAATAAATGCAAAAATAAATAAATCATACATAAATAAATGGAAAAATGAAACACAATAGTAAATAAATAAGGGAATGAATTAATACAAAGATAAATAAAGAAGCAAATTCTAACAGAAATATCAATTTATGTCACATTTTATCAATTAAATAAAGGCAACATTTGTTTTTAATATTATTTTTGCTGCATTTAATGACATATTAGTTTATTTTTCGAGTCATTTATTTATTTATTAATCTATTTTTTTTTTATTTTGACAGGTTCCATCTTCCATACAATAAAGCTCTCTGTATGTGATATTAATATAATTTATTCTTCTTATTTTCTACTCTGTTTCTGTCTTGTAACAGCGTCCACAACTCTAAATGATGATGGATACACGCTGCCATGACGCAGCACTCTTAAAAATCAATAGATGTCAAAAGAAAAGAAAAGTGGAGATACAAGGTTTTCATCCTCATCAGCTTCTACTGGTGTCTATCCGGCTGTCAGTTTGACCTGCAGCCAATCAGACGTCCAGATTTAGACCGGAGCCACGGCGTCCATCGACTGATACAAGAGACACAGTGTGTGTGTGTGTGTGTGTGTGTGTGTGTGTGTGTGTGTGTGTGTGTGTGTGTGCGTGTGCGTGCGCGTGCGTGTGTGTACCTGCAGCTTGCGTTCGCTATCTCCGCTGCAGAGCGAGTTGAGAGAAACCTTGAAAGTTTTCCACACCGGGTTCAGATTATTCATCACCGTCTGAGAGAGAAAGCATGAAGGTTCGTGACCATGGGAGTGTTGTAATATATACATTACATTGTATGTATAAATGATATTGTATAATGTGGATTGTACCTCGGTTCTGTAGACGAGCTGCAGCGTGGCGTCATCGTTCATTCTGTAGATCTCTAGAAAAGGGTCGGATTTACTGAAGAAATCCTGCAAACACAAACACACACTAACTGTTAAAGAGAGAAACGGTTGACTAAAACAAACACACTCACTTTACAATATTTTGTCTGGAAATGACTGATTGATAATTTGTTTAATGAGCAGTAGCTGCTGTATTTTCTGACAGCCTGGTTAGAGGAGAGGGAAAATAACGGCTGATAGCGACATCTTTATTTGACAGTATGTGAAATAGTTTGACAATCAACCTTGGTGAAGAGAAGTTACTGTAAAATAGACACAACACAACTACAAAGAAACACAAAACGACTTCAAAGAGACACAGAGCGACCGTAAACAGATGCAAAACAACCACAAAGAGACACAGGATGCAGAAGTTCCAGATAACACACAGCTATTACCTTGTCGTCCAGTTTCCTGGCGCTGAACGAGAGCTCGATGTAGTCGTCGTTCCCCGTCAGCTCCTCTGCTGTGATCTGCACAGACACACATTATTATTATTATTATTATTATTATTAGTAGTAGTAGTAGTAGTAGTAGTATATTGTATGATATAATATTATATTATATTATACAGGAAGACAAATGTGCTGAGGAGAGAAGAAATGAATGAAGATGAGAGGAAGGAAGGAAGGACAGAATGATGAAAAAAAGAAATAGAAGTGAAAGTACAAAGCAATGAAAGGAAGAATGAAGGAAAGGAAGGAATAATATAAGAAAGAAGAGGGATGAAAAGAAAGTAAGGGAAGAAGGAAGAATGAGAAGGAAGGAAGAAATAAAAACAAAGAAAGGGAGGAAGGAAAGGAAAGATATGAAAATTAAAAAAGGAAAGAGGGAAGGAGAAAAACAGAAGGGAAGTGAGGAAGAAGGAGAAAGGAAAGAAGGGAGTAAGAAAGAAGAAGAAGTTGTAGAGAAACCAACAAAGGAAGGAAGGAAAAAGAAAAGAGATGATGATGAAGAGAGAAATGATGAAGGAACAAAGAAGACAGGGACAGAAAAATGAGTGACGGAAATAAGGAAAAGGTTAAAGA
The DNA here is from genome assembly GCA_916700815.1 of Helicolenus hilgendorfi. Classification (NCBI taxonomy): domain Eukaryota; kingdom Metazoa; phylum Chordata; class Actinopteri; order Perciformes; family Sebastidae; genus Helicolenus; species Helicolenus hilgendorfi. The sequence continues at coordinate 14,074 of CAKALG010007995.1, forward strand.
ATTGAAGAAAGATAGAAAAACAACTTGTGAAGTATTTCTCCCTCTCTGATCTCAGGTCTGTAACTGTCTTCTTCTTTAATGTTTAAACAACAACCTGGAGCTGAACCAGGATCAGGACTCAGTTCAGGTCCAGGTCTCCTTCTGTTTCTAACTTTAACTGATCTGGGCTCTGTTGTTTCAACCTTCAGCTTCTATAAAAAAAGACTGTTTGAAGTTCAGTTTCTGCATAAAGACGAAAATAATGAAGGAAAGAAAAGACAAAAGCGATCTGAAGAAACAACCTTCAGCAACAAAGAGAGATACAGAGAGAAAGAATGAAAGAGAGAAAGAAAGAAAGAGAGAGAAGGAAACTGAGAAAGAGAGATACAGAAAGAAGGAAATGGAAAGGGGAAGGAGGGAAAACTGAATAAAGGAAGGATAGAAAGAAGGAAGGATGTAAGAAGGAAATAAAGAGATACAGATAGAACAAAGGAAAATAGAGAAGAAAGAAGGTAGGAACAAGGAAGAAAGCGGAAGGGAACAAAATAAGGAAGCAAAGAAAGCAAGGAGGAAGTGAGGAAAGAGTGAAGATATGAAAGAAAAAAGGAATAAAGGAAGGAGAGAAAAAAGAAAGGAAGGATGTGAAATGGAATTGAGGAAGGAAGAACGAAGGAAGGCATAAGAAGGAAATAAGAAAGATACAGGAAAGAGCATAGGAAGAAAGTAAAATAGAGAGGAAAGAAAGGAGGAATAGGGAGAGAGCAAAATAAGGAAAGAAAGGAAGAAAGAGGTGAGGAAAGAGTGAATAAATGAAAGGAAGGAGGAAGGTAAAGTAATGAAGGAAAAGAAAGAGGAAAGGAGGCATTAATGGAAAGGAGGAAGTAAAGGGAATAAAGGAAGGAGAGAAAGAAGGAAGGAAGGATGTAGATGGAAGTGAGGATGGAAGAACGAAGGATGTAAGAAGGAAATAAGAAAGATACAGGTAAAGAAAAACAGAAAAGAAAGGAGGAAATAAAATAAGGAAGGAAGGAAGAAATGAAAGAAAGGAGGAAGGATGTAAAGAAACAAAAAAATGAAAGGATGAGAGAAAGAAAAGGAAGAAAGGGAAATAGAGAAAAAAGACAAAAAGTAATGAAAGAAGAAAAGAACAAAGTTAAGAAAGAAAAGAGAGAAAGATTAAAAAAGACAGAAACAAGGAAATAAAAGCTCTGATTTACTGCTTCCTGCTCTCAAATCCTTTCAAAATAAATCCCTCTGAACCGTGTCATGTGTTCACAGAGGTGAAGAAAAACATCAGAGAGGGATTTTCCAGCTGTGGATAAATGAACAAGTAAATCTGAGAGGACCAGCTGGGAGGATCAGAGTCCTCTCAGCTGATTGGAAAAACCACCAGAACCAGAACCAGAACCAGAGAATCCTGCTTCCTGTCTGATGGAGGTTTTAATGTCTCAAACTGCAGACAAACAAACTTTATGTGTAAAGAACGAAATAGGAAAGCAGCAAAGACTCTGCAGTAGTTCAGGCAGTCGAGGAAAAAAACAATAAAATGTCTTCCTGCTTACAAACACATAAAGGTTTATAGTGCAGAGATGAGGACCTGATCCCTCACTGTCTTCCCCCCGAGTCAACAATGACAGCGGGGTGTGATGGAGCACGATGTCGAGGTGGAGGCACCACTTTAAAGTTTAAAACAGACTTGTCACCACAATCAGAGGAAACGTGAATCCACACTAATGTGCGAGGTGAACCGGAGAATGGAAAGAAGAGAGGAAGAAAATGAAAATGGAAAAAATTCAGGGCTTCAAAACGGTAGTCCACAAACCAAAGTGTGACCTCTCGGTAGCTACGTTCCACTTCTGATATACAGTCTATGTTCTCCATCCAGAGACATGATTCATGCTACCGGGCACAGGCCCAGGGGCTGTCACCTACAAAATGTCTCTCAAAGAGAGATGTACCAACCAGGAAGAGACTCAAAATGACCACATAGAAACATAAAACGACAACGAGGCATATACAAAAAGACAACTACAAAAAGGAATGACAGGATGATGATGAAGCAGTGAGAGGAGGTGACAGAGTGAAGCTCACCGTGATAATGGCTTTCCCCACGGTGCCTCCTGGTCTGAGCAGAGCTTTACAGAGTTTCCTCTGAGAGATGATCTGAACAAACATAAACACAATCCAGGTTAAAACACAGGTATCATGGAGAAAAACAAATGATTGTGATGAACATGAAACATCAAGGGATGTCAAAAATAACAACAGCAGAATTATATGCATGTAATTTATCTGTGTGCACAGCTGTGTATAGTCCAGTTTATACATGTTATACTAATATTCACACAAGAGTGGCTGGAAACAAGCCTTCATTCATGTTTTGGTGTTTATTTAGTTGGAAAACAACAATATGACAAATTGGAAACATTTTTCTTTGGTTCAGGTTGATTTGAGGCTGGATAACATCCCTCTACATCCCCTCCTGGCAGAGAGAGTGCAGAATATGTTAGTCTAGTCTGCCTGACTCATTGATCCTTTATCTGACTGAGGTTTGTACAAGTTAGAATCTACGGCCTTGACCATGGCTCTGAAATATCAGTAAGTTAGAATCTATGGCCCCGACCACGGCTCTGGCAGTAGGTGAGTCGTGATGGTGCTTTGGGGAGGGCATTGTGCTACTTTAATGCAGCCTTGCTGAGGGCTCCTGTTGTATAAATTCAGTTGCTTCTGTTGTGTGAAGTTTGTTTCTTTCTCTGCTGCTATGAAACAAACTGCACCGTCAGCGATCTCTTTATCATGGAGCTGAAAACGCCGCCGCTGTGCCCGGCTCCTGTGTGCCAGT
>CAKALG010008045.1:0-10907 GCA_916700815.1 Helicolenus hilgendorfi
GTCAGAAGGAGGGAGGCGGAGCGCCTTTTCACCACGAGTCATGAGTTCCTCTGGACCAGGCAGATGCTTCCTCATATTTTCTTGCCGCGGCTGACAAGTGGCTTATTGTTTCCCTTGATAAGGGTACAGTGTTCCCGGTAATGGGAATTAGAGGGAGGCGTAAGTCACCGAGACACAGGGCGAGACCGAGTCAATAGATAATGGGAGATTTCTCATGGATGCAAAAGGCACGCTTATTATCAGTGCTGTTTAAAAGAGCAAGGCCTCTTATTTGTCTTCGAGCTACACTCATGGGTAGAACGAAGGCTGGAAATAAAAGTCACACTTTGCTTGAACCCTGTGAAAGCGGTTTCGCAGGGTTTCCAGACAAATGCCCCGGACACCATGTTCTGAACTCTGTCAACTCATGACGACTGACCGACCAGTAACTTAATGAAACCTCATTTTTACTGCGTCAATTGAAAAAATAAGCTCTTGTAGCTGTAGGACTATGACCTCCTGATGTATCTTCATCTATGTGTGGTTTCTCAGTGACTCTGCATTTTTACTAATATTATATCGTCACCTCCACAAAGGAGGTTTAGTTTTTCAGTTGGCAGGATACTGCAAAACCTTTTCAAAGAAATTTAGATGAGGCCATGAAAGTGATTTGTTTTTGGTGCAGATGGAGAATTTTTCAAAACGTGAATTAGTATTGAGATACAGGACTTTTTAAAAACTTTTTTTTATGAACTTTGCTACTTAGGCTACTTGAATGAAACAAATTGTGCGCATGTAACTAAAGTTTGTCATTATCTTTGATTTCAAAGCAGATTTAGATCCAGAAACAGATACATATTGTGTCTACATATTGTGCAATACTATGGTCTTTAGCTGCTTGGAGGCAGTGGAACAAGCTGTCAACACTACACTGACATTATCTCCTTTTTAGTTGATACAGCATGCAAACAGTTACCCGTTTACAAAACCTAGCAGATACAGAGCAACATTAACATTCATTTGAAATTGTGTTTCTGGTCACATGATGAATGAAAGTCTAATACTCACTCTCATTTGAGCTTTAGCTTTGCTCTGCACTATAACTACTGAGGGAAATATGTGGCTCTTAAGCAGCTAAATGCGCCACAATGTTCACCAGCTATAGTCTCTAACTGTGGACCAAAACATTAACCAAACCAAAGAATAGTTACGTAACAAAATGCATGATTATTATAAACCAAACATGGCCCAGCTAACCGAAACTTACAAAAGTCATTGCTGAACCTCTTCACTGAGCACTAAGCTGGGTTACAAGAAAATCAGACCTATACTTGTAAACACAGCTTGACCCAGGTAGTGACCGTCTCCCCGAACAATGCCGACATCAAAGGGAGAGTTTGTATTCTCCTGCCTGATAAGTTATTGTCAACAGCTGCTCGAACAAGAAAGCCAGAACCTCACACTGCAAAAGCAGACAGGAAGTCAACAAAACAATGGTCTTCTCAAGTGATAAACACACATGTTTGATGGCTCAGACTTCAAAAACCAACAGCAAATCTATAATAACTTCCCTTTGTGGAAAAAAAACACATCTACTGAAACTGTCTCTTCATCATTTTGGGGGTGTAAAAAACATCTAGCAGTTGTTGTGCCTCTCAAAGCTAGAGGAAGAAACTTCAGCAAGTATATAATCAACATGCAGAGCTGCAGAAATCAAGAACCAAGGAAGAAGTTTAGAACAATTACATACCCTCAGAGAGTGATTTGTGGTTGTGTGTTGAGAAGCTTGAATCCTGCACCATCCAACATGGCCAGTGAGCAGAGCAGCAGCGAGGGTGTCCTCTTCCTGACAGCTCCCCCTAGGGCCCTGGAATACATTAACCACTGTGGTCCACAGGGGTGTTGGGAACAATTACTCACTCCCGCCATGTGACACCCTCGATAAATTAAGCTCCCCCTTTAAGTTTTAAAGGCAAATGCATATTGTGGCCATCACTTAGAGGCCGGCCCGTCCGTGCCCGCGCATAATTTGCTGTAACAATGTGTTACCACGACTCGGTAACTCAACCCAGCAGCCGACTGCAGATGAGTGAGCAATGTGCCGATGAAGTCGGAGGGCAAAAGAGGAAGCGTGTGGAAAAATTGCATTAAAAGCTCCGCGTATGTGTCTTCACAATTAATACATTCTAGTCCATCAAGCTGCAATCTAATTATGAAGTATCTGCCATGAATCATTTCTGCACTTCGTTAGTTAAATTGGGGGAAAAGAATCCAGACACATCATTGGAATTAGATTTTTTTTTCTTTGTGAAATCACAGGAAAAAAGTTCTGTTAGTGGCCGAACACAAAATGATTGTTAAACCCGTGCAGCTAAAGAAAATGTAATTATGATTAAATAATTGACAAATTAAGCCCAGGGAGCTTACATTTTTTGGCAATGGCCGTGATCCATAAAATCAGTTTTTCTAACAGCTGCATGTCTAAAAGAGGTAATTACATTCTCTGTAAACACATATAAAACCTGAGCAAATACACCCAGCAGACGGCCGCGGATTAGGGGTGAGATGGAGATGTCATCCACGTCCTCGCGATGGCACATCTGGAAGATAACTCTGGAAAATGCAGCTGGTTCTTTCAATAAAAAAAAGTCTCTAAATAAATTTCCACTGTGCAGAAGTAACTCGTGACAACCCAAAGACAAACTCACAGAGAGAGGGAGAGAGAGCTGCGCTGAGGAACGTCAACACCTCCACTCAACAAAAAAAAAAAAACTTGAAAAAACTAATTACGTGTCACTCTGAGTTTATATTGAGATTACTTGCTTCAGTGTAATATCATTTTATTTATGGAACACTGGATTTATTTCAGCTAGTGTGGATTGTTTTTGTTTTTTTGCAGCGCTGACATGCAACAATACAGAAACATTTGTGAACATCCATGCCAGGTTTCCAGAGTAGAAAGACCTCAAATCCTCCACGTCCTCTTCCTCCTCCTCTACCTCTGTCCAATGAGGAATCTGACAATTCCCGCCTTATTAGACTCCTTGGAGCCAATGTTCTGTCATTACACGAAGAAGACCACCGGCTTCAAGTTGAGTGAAACTTTATATTTCCCTTCTGTCTCTGCTCTTTTCAACATGCACTAATGATCTCGATGAGCAACGCGCTGGCGAGGCAGCGAGCGGGTGAAACAGGGAGACGCGGTGCAGATATAGAAACCAAATGTAATGTGTAAGATGTGTAACGTGATTAGCCGGGGTCCCCAACTGAGGCCTTCAGTCAAAGGCAGCGACGGTAAAGATCATAAGACACATTAAGAGGCACTCCGTCACGATGTGAAAGAACATCTGAGTTCTCAGCTGCCGCCATTCATTTTCATAATGACAGTGAGTGCGGTTGAAAGCGGTGGGATGTCTGAATGGCATTAAGCTCTCAACTTTGATTAGGTGACTCGCCGGAGATGAAGAGAAATCATTTAGAGGGGGATAAGTGTGTCAGGAGATAATGGCTCCACAGGTTGAATGTGGCGGAGAAAACACTGAAGCTGATGAAACACGGCAACAACCTGAAGAAATCCAGGTGCGTGCATGTTTGTGTGTGTTTTTTTGCGTGAACGCGGCGTGCAAATTTGTGCAAATTCGAATGTGCGTCAGTACGCATTCTCGCATGAACGGTGGTGTGTGTGTGCATGCCTGCCAAAGATCTCACTTTCTTTGTGTTACACGTCAGGCATCTCGGTGTCGGTGACAGCGTTTCACATTGAGGTGGCATGTATTGGAAAACAAAACTAAATACCTCCAGTAAATACTTTGTCGTATACGTTCAGGGAAATTAATGTTAAGAAATGAATTCATTTGATTGCTCGCATGGAAAATTGTCAGCCTTTGCGCTCAAAGGAGTTCTCGCACACATATTATCTGTTTAAGCATCACATTATGCCCAGACTTACATCACCTGGAGATTCAAATTGTAGCTGTGAAAGTACTAAATCCTTCAAAATGTCTTTTAAAACTTTAAGAATGTTCTCTGTGCCCTGACCAAAACAAAACATGATGACAGGTGCCAGTTTACGACACCCCTCTCTTTATCTCTGAGTCTCCTCAATTTCCCCCGACAGAGAGAAAAAAGACAGAGGGAGAGGGGGGAGAGAGAGGGAGCGCAGGGGACCTGAAGTGTGTTTAGGAGGAAGATGGCTGTCAGTAGCTGTCAATCGGCGGCTTTTTGATGCCATCGTCTCGGCACAGGCCTGTCTGTCTCGCAGTGTAACAGCTATCAAAGACTCACTCACAGCAGAGACAGGCGCCGGGGTGGAAACACGAGGAAATCCACACATTCTCTCATTTACACCTGGCATATAAACTTTGTGAAATCTGGGTCTGTGAATCACGATGGAGCCGATCGTTCTCACCTGGCCTTGAAGCAATAAACATGTTGAAGTGATGCGGCAGTCCCGTCAGTGCATGGCATATGATTATTGGTAAATGTTTGGAAAGAGATTTCTACTGAGATTCTCCATCATTTCATTTTATTTTGTTTATTTGAGTGCTTTTGGTTACATGGTGCTACATTCTGATAATGCATGCTTAATAAAATGTTTATAAGTTGCGACTATGGGCGTTATTGATGGTTAAAAAATATTTTATTAATGCTTTCTAGATGATTAGAAAGAACGACATTTATGTTGAGAGGTTGCAAATCCGTTTCATCCTTTATCTTGATGCCTTAAAGTAACTCATTATTTAAAAGGGACACATCATGCTCCTTTTTAGGTTCATACTTGTATTTCGAGTTTCTACTACAACATGTTTACTTGCTTTAATGTTAAAAAACACATTATTTTTCCTCATATGGTTTGTCTCAATATACCTGTATTCACCCTCTGTCTGAAAAGCTCAGTTTTAGCTCCTGTCTCTTTAAGACCCCCTCGTGAAAAAGCCCAGTCTGCTCTGATTGGCTGGCAAGAAAAATATGGCGCACCTTTGCAAAAGTAGTTTTCAAGCTGATATAGTGATATATTTTGATGAGCTAAATCTGAATGGCTTGTTGACTGGGTTGTCTTATTTCACAGGCTGTGGGTTGTTTGGAACTGCGGATACCCAAATGTACGTGCACAAGCACTGAAAAGGTGAGTTTTTCATGATATGTCCCCTTTAAGAGACATGGGGTTCTTTATATATCACTTAATAATCAGCCATCGTGTCTGCAGTTATAAATGTAGGTAAATCATTAGTGTAGGGGGCTTTTACTACAACAATTTGTTCATAATAATTTAATCAAATCGTCCAATAAATGTGAATAAAATCAATATTAGTGCTAAAACATATTAAAAATAATTATAGTTATACTATATATAATATACTATTATACGCTCTGTATGTAGATATAAACGGCTCATTTTAAGCGAACGAAAACACAACGATTCTTATTTTCAGATGATTATACTCTAAAGAAAACATACTTATTAATATTATATTCAATTTCTACCAATAGATCCCCCTAAATGTTACATACTGTTCCTTTAAGAAAAAAAAATACATCTTATTACATACCTTGTTGCATTAATGTTAGCAGCACAATGTGGACAGAGGTTATTGTGATATGAGTGGAGTAAACACCATGGAATAAAACCCGACTGTTCCCAGTACAACACAATGATTGTACTGATCTGCTTTGTTTGCTTCCCTTTGGTTCGTTTTAGCAGCTCCGGGTGACAAATCCCTCTACAGTACACATTTGACCGGTCAGCCATGAATCCAGCACTTCAGCAGGGGAAACATTTCAATAGAAAGCAGCACAGGCGCATATTTCTAATGGTCGATATCATGATCGATTTGGCGGTGATCTATTAAAAGAAAGTCCCACGCTGGTCGCCTTCATTTTCTTATTGTTGTGGGCTACAGAACATTTCGAAGAGAGCGTGTGACTGCACGCTGCTTTCGGTGATAACATCAATCCGTCCTGCTGTCCTTGGTGGACTGTCTGCTTTTCATCTTGTTCGAGACAGATCACTTACATGGCCTACGGTTCCCACACAACACCTCTTTATTGGTCCAAGACAACATCAGGATGACTGTGTCCAGATGACCGGATCGCAAATGGACACAGGAGGTGGAGGAGGAGTCGTTGGCCTCCTCCTTTGTGGGCTGCTTCACTCTGTCCATTTGGCAGGTTCGCATACAGACAGATCCACAATATATGGCAGGATCCCCAGTCAAGCACACAGCTCAATCTCCGTCCTGTGCCTGTAGCGTGTAGCTGCCTCCGGGAAGTCCTGTCAGCGCTTACCATTTGGCCTTGAACCTGCGCTAAACTATTGAGTTCATCATGCATAAAACATTAAAGATGTACATCGGAAAGGCTGTGGCTGCCTGTTTATTGGCACTCACAGCTCCATAAACCATTTTCATCCCCTCGCAGGATGAGACACACATGCTCTGCAGGCCCTATTGATGGCGTTTAACACGGAATATAAACCATAAAACACAATAATAAACATAAGCGGAGCAAATAAATCTGATTCATAATAACCCCGAGGTGGGATTTATGTAAGCAAAGATAGAAGTCTTTGTGCAAATTGATGGTACGAGCTCTATCAAAGCACCAGTGAGACACTAATATAGTCTTATAAACACACCAGCAACACTCTAAAGTAGCTTCATCTCTCCTCTTTGGCTGGCCTAAGTGCTTAAGTAATGTATTGCTTTCATAAGTGTGCAACTTCGTAGCACTTTCTTTTGGTGGAAATATGTCTCCATCCTCTGGGTGGTGTGATTAAGAATAAAATACAAAGAGCATTACTGTGGAATAAATTTCAAACAGTGACATAAAGCAGGGGAAGTGTTAGCCGGTGCTGAGCTGAGCCGCGGCAGTTCTCTCACTGATGACGGCAGGGAGCTCTAGAGGTATCCATCACCAGCACACACTGTCCCCCTGGCACCCAAGCTAATGTATCACCTCTGGATTACAGTAATATCTGTCTGATGGATGTTTTCTGAGTGGAGCGAGCCGCGCGTACCCCAGACAGAAGCCTCAGTCGCTGGGTGTAGCTCTGAGGAGATTGGGCCTCTGCTCCTGGAGGTCCGATATACTTCTATCCCCCCTTCCTCTCCTGAGCCCCGAGTCCTGAATACACCTCCCCCGTCCATTCATCCTGCCTTCTTCAGCTATTTGTGTGTGTGTATGTACATGCATGCATGCCCGCTCACATGTGTTAGTCACAGGTCTCCACCGAGAGAGACCGACTGCCATCCTGGGGCGATGCCTGGGTTCCTCCAGTCAACTTTACTGCCTTCATTTGGCCTGATGAATGGCTAGCTGCCTTATCAGTCCCTCTGCCTGCAATCTCAAGTGGTTCCCTGGAGCCTCACGCTGCCGGCAGCATTCGGTCGCTCTGCCCAGCTTTCTTTCTGCTCCTTTCACATACACACAAACAGAGGCGCACAATTACATACAGATAATACTATTCTAGATGTGCAGTTCAGAAAAACGACATGCACGTGAACAATGCACCAATTGTAGCAGCCAAAAAAACTCTGCAGAGCCCAAACACACACATACAAACACACACACACAAGCACACGTCAGCCAGCAAATCCATCATCTTTATTTCTTCCCCAATGTGCTCGTATTTTTCTCGTGGCTGCACCATGCTCGCAAAAATATTTATTTTTGCTGATTTTTTTTTTTCTTTTCTTGAGGAAACACAAAAGAAATCACACCTCTCTTTCTCTCCCTGGCTCATGCCAAAATAATCAATGCTTTCCAGAGAGGGACTTGTGGCGCGACATGCGTGGAGGGAAGGCAGAAGGATGCAGACATAGCTCCGGGGCTCTGGTTGTAGATAATAAGTGAGGAGCAGTCCTTGGGTATGTTTTACAGCTATCAAGACTCATCATATTTGACATGCATTCTGGTGTTTACACAGTCTCCTCCGTAAAATCCTCTCCAGCTATAGAAGGGAGCGGGGTGCAGGGAGCACACACAACGCAGCACGTACACACACACTGAAGTGCTTAGAAAAAGAGAAGCCAGTTGTTGCCTTTGCTTTCTCTCTCTCTCCCCCTCTTTTCTCCATGTCCCATCTCTTATCCACGGCACAATTGGCGGCGTTAGCACCTGTCAGCTGACTGACTTCTTGTTCCCGGTGGCTTATGAAAAAATCATGGCTGCTGGGCTTCAGAGGCTGCTTTCCCATCAATATGAATTCACCACGGTCTTCATGCAACATTAGGCCAGGCCCTGTTTTCATACAGCGAGCCACACGCTCCTTCGTCTGTAATACACAAGAGGAAATGAAAAGAGTAAATAGTCCTTTTAGAATGTTGCATTCGATCATGGGTGGAACCAAGTCGCCTATGAAAGGGACCAGTATGCTTGGCTCTCGAAATCACATTTGCTTTCCATCCCCAGATATTACGGCAACCGTATGTCCCTTATTAGTGTGTCCTGTTACTACTGTAAATGAAACAGTACAATTCTCAGTGAAGCCCTGCCATGGTTGTCCCCCCATTGTTATATTCATTTACACATTTTTAGAAGGGTAACTCTGTTTATGTACTTTTGGTTTAAGTGCTGAAGCAGTATGTCATGGGGGCATGTATGAGGATTATGCAGAACTGCGTGAACCGAAGCACCCTCAGCAAAATGACACTGGAGAGATGGATAATTGCAGCTCTCAGTTATATGCGGAATTGTTATGTTAATTTGTATTCATATAAAGAAAATACAGTAAGGCTCTGTACTGTCATTTATCTAAATCAGTGGTTCTCGACTTCCGCGAGCGACACACAACACGAGCTTTGAGGAGCTGCAAGAAAAAAATCTCTCCTTCTCAAAATTATGTTTCATTTTTTGACTTTTTTTTCTATTGTCTGATTATTTCTTTTGAGATATGGTACAGTTACGTCTGTGCCTTTACACCTGTAGAAAATATTCCAAGAAGGTCAAATCACTCTTCAATTGAACTCATATACTGCATATAAGAAGTGGATGTAGTCACCGAGACGTCACCCATTTTTGAAGCTTAGAGATCAGTATTTTGGTCGTCACCATCTTGACTTTTTGGCAACCATAAGTGACAGGAGTAGGTGGAGCTAAGTACAACCGAACGCTGAAGGTGACCAAAAGGTTGTTATTAACTATCGTGAACTGAAAACACACTGTGAAAGGGTTGAAGTTGTAAGACAAAAACACGGACAACTCCCAGACGCCTTGGTAGCGACCTCTCAATCACAAGGTAGCCACGCCCTAAGGCATCCCCTGCTTTATGGTCTATTTGACTCTAAATGGAACCATAATTTACTAAATGAACATCATGCTGTATTGAAGAAGACTTCAAACTAGAGATTGAGAAAATAAACTCATGTTTACAATGTTTACTGAGGTAATAAATCAAGTGAGACGTAGGGTCAATCAGACATCATTTAGCAACCAGAGGAGTCGGCCCCTGCTGGCTGTTAGAAAGAATTCAAGTTTAAGGCACTTACGCATTGACTTCACTTCTCAGACCCCAGAGTTGCCCACTGGTTGAACTACTCAGAAGTCATGCACCATGTGATGAGTAAGATACAACAATACAATACCTGGGTTTTAGTACTGATACCAAAATGATAATATACAAACCTATATTTCATTTAACAAAATGTCGTAACACAAGCCGCTAAATAAGAACTTAATAACCTAATATAAATTAATAACCTTAATAAATTGTCTAAAACTGGCAATACTTTTATTTAAATCTAGAACTACATGATCAAAAAATAAGGTAACATGATAACAAATCTGACATTTGAAGCTTTTGGTACTTGACATTTTTTATACTATTGCAAGGGTTGCAAGTATCGGTTTGCATTAAAGGCACAGTGTGTAACATTTCAGGGGATCTATTGGCAGAAACAGAATATAGTATTAATAAGCATGTTTTCTTATCACCTGAAAATAATAATCATTATGTTTTTGTTACCTTGGAATGAGCCGTATATATCTACATAGAAGCAAAGAGATGAAACTCCGGTGTTTTTTTGACAGCCGCCATTTTGGACTGAAAACGCTTATGATATTTATTATATTTTTATTGTTCAACACCATTTCGGCAGAGACATTAAATATGACAATAGAATAGAAAACTAACTTTGTTTTTACTTTTGTACGGCACTTTTTAGGCAGACGTTTTACTGGCGTCGGGTAGTCCAAAATGGCGGAAGCGTAGCTTTGCTGCTGGGCGCTGATGTTGACTTCTTATAATCCCCCAAACCCAACAGTTTTTTTTGTCTATACAGGGAGCAGGTCCTCTTTACGGAGCTGGCCACCATGTTTCTACAGTAGCCCACAACGGACAAACCAAACACTGGCTCTACTGTAGATAGGACCATTCGCGTTTTCACATTTTGCGTCAGCCACACAGCCATAGTACGAAACACTTGGCACGTGAGAGAAGCTTCAGTTGGTTGCAATCTGCAACCTCACCTCTAGATGCCGCCAAATCCTGCACACTGCAGCTTTAAGGGGTCACAAGCAAAGGAGTAAACAATTGCTCTAAATAACCCGTCACAGCCAAACAGTAAAACGTTCAGAATTCCTCTGACATGTTGATTTCAAGCAGCTAATAAAAACATTGACTCATTTGGCCTTCATTTAACATCTGCTTTTTCTTGGACCTGCTGCAAACCCTCTGCTCTCCTTCATCTCTCGATCTCTCTTAGCCTTCTGAACATGCTGAAAGTCAATTAACTACACCACTTCTCCCTGACATCATCGCGCTAATACAAGCTGCTCTTGACCTTATGTTTGTGTGTCTTGAACGGATGGGAGCGCCATGCTTCTCCCTGATTGGATTAACTTCAGATGTGGTCTGTGTCCGGGTCTATTACAGAGGCTGTGTTGTGATTTCGAACCCCAAGCCCAACGCTCCCCGCCACCCCCACAGCCCC
>CAKALG010008058.1:0-19566 GCA_916700815.1 Helicolenus hilgendorfi
AAGGGGAAGTTTGGGGTCCCCTGCTGGAGCTGTTGCCCCAGCGACCCGACCTCGGATAAGCGGTTGAAGATGAGATGAGATCATGAACCGCCACTGTACACAATTGGTTTGTGTGTCTTACTCTGTTGTTTCTTCATTATCTTCCTGGTAAGAATCAGTCCGACCATCACTACTTTTATTATAAAAATCAAACCTGTAATCAAATACGGCACATATCCTGGCAAAAGAGAGAAAAGGAGAAAGATTAACGGATTCATCACATTTTTAGCTGCAGCTCGCTCTTCACATCCTCTTACAGGTAAAAGTCTAGGTAAGTGAATACTAATACAACGACATTAAATTCAAATATTAAGGTATCAAGATTTAAGGGCAAGCACATGGTTAGTAAAGAAATGCTTTTTGCAATCGATGGGTTTTTAAACATGGGGTCATTTGATCATTATATCAAAACAATTTGAGGCATTTTGCTTTTCATTTAACACCAAAAAGTGATTTGATTACAGTCTGCCTTGCCTTGTTTTAAATGTCAGTTAAGTATAACTAATATAATTTAGTTAGTATGTGTAACTCGGTTGGGAACGTCTTTTTACTTTGGTTAAATACATTTTTCATTCATCACTTAACTACATATTTTTCATTTAATGTCTCAACAGCTTGATGATCATACTGCAGTAGCAGTGGAGATATTATTTGTAATCTGCATTTCAATTTAAGTTAAAAGTGAAACTTATGTATCAAATACAGATGACTGCACAACATACCGGCTGCTTGGGTTGCTGATGCAGAAGGTGTTGTTGTATTGAGGGTCGTGTATGACGAGGACATCTCCGTAATAATATCTGAGCTGCTTGAAGACATAATGGAGCTGCTGATGACTGTTCTTGGAGTTGTCTTGGGACTGGAAGACACAGCTGAAAATAACAGACACAGTGTATATATTAATCTATTAATTTATACTTTTTGACAAAAGAGTGGTATTTTTTTAATTGAAGAGCATAAACTTACCATCTGTAACTGTTAGATTCACCTTTACATATAAATCAAAGCCAGGTCTCTCCACTCCACAATAATATGTTTTAGAGTCTGACTTTTGGAGATTAGTGAAGGTGACAGATAAACCTTTTGCTTTGTTAGTTAACTCTATTCTGTTGTTATTTATAGTCTTTCCAGATGCTGCTTTGATGATGATGTGCTTGTCATCTGTGCACGGACTGTGACAAAAGTACTTAACATTAAATCTTTCCCCAGTCCAGACGTCCCAGTCTGAGCATTTGAAAGTCACACTTTCCCCAACACGGCCATTTATGTTGAGAGTCCCCATCTCCACCACACTCAGAGCTACAAGTGGAAATAAAGGAAATAGTTTTTGCTATTGTCATAGTGTCAATGTATAAATGAAGTCAATTATGCACATTTCTTTGAATATTGATGTATTTTATTATTTGATGGAAAAACTTCACCGTCTTTCAAACAGGAAATGACTAAATGACTCTTTTAGCAAAACAAACAAAAAGCATATCATCTAACACCTACAGCATTTATACACAAGCTACAGTGCAAATACAGAGAATACAGAAAAACATGAACTCACCAGAAAGTAGACAAATATAAGCATAGATTTTTATCATGGTGAAAATGACACTCAAAGAACAAAAGAGCAAGTGTGGCCATCAGGTGAGTCCAACCACTGTCTTTACATTTCCCCTCCACTTCCTTTTCCTCTCAGACTTTCAAGAAGCTCCTCCCTTTCCTTGAACACACTCTCACACCTACACTCTCACACTCACACACAGCATAATGTGTACAATGTGAGACTACTTTCGTGCATACAAAACAGCAAACCATACAAAAAAAAAGGAAAATATTCTTTATTCAGAATTTAAATCAGAAAACAAAGTGCAATATTTAAACTTGAAGAATGTGGATCAGTGTGAATTTGACACTTACATAAAAACCACAGTGGCACAAAACTAAGTGTGCTATATTGTGCAAATTCAAAGCAAATATAAAAGCATGAGACAAAGTATTTTAGCTGCAGTCTTTTAGCATTATCACTTTGTTATTATGTAAAAAGAATCACTTTCATACAAGTAAGTAATGAATTTAAAATGAATCTAACCACTTTGTGAAAAACATTACACACCCCAAGCCTAGTTTAATTTAGAATATCAGTTCTTAATCCTAAAATGTTTTCAATTACTTTGTAGGGACCAATTCTTTGTCCCCAAGTGTGAGATGAGCCCATAATGTGACCGTTTTAACAGATTTTGTCTAAATAACTTGCAATGCAAGAACAAAACATGCATGTATACTTGTTATTGTTGGCCCATTTACTTCAAAATCTTTGGGTCACTGCTTGTATCCACTGACATCGACTACAGAGCAGCATTCTGGAAAAATAGAGAAAGGTTTAAAGTTGGGAATAGAAAGAGAATATCATGTGGAAATATGTGGATACACGTTAAGTGACTTTCATCAGATCAATAATAATGTAGGACAGTTTAGACTACTCAGCCAAATTAATAAATAAATCTAAATTACGCCATGTAGTCTGTACGGACTGCAATACAAACACATCCATGTGAATATGCTACACTCAGAGCTAGTGATGTAGAATAAAAAATAAGATAATCTTCTAATGATGGATGGGAAAGAAGGTGGATGGGTCCAACAAACAGAGGACTTTCAATCAGGAGACCAGTGTTTGTGTCCCAAGTGTTACGTTATTTTGAAGTAACATTAGTGATGTTTTTGATGTTTTTTCCGTACTTATTTTACTTTGCTTACGTACTTATTTTAAGCCCAACTATGATGTTTTCCTTAAAGCTATCTAATTGGTTTTGTTGCCTAATCATAACCATTTCATGCTAACAACATGGCGTTTAAATCACACGTGAAAAAGCCTAAAATGCGTAATCATGAAAAATGGAAATATTATGCTATTTATACCCCTTCCCATGAGATCGGGTTGGAGGATGGAGTGTTTGATACACTCCATCAGGACTTGCACTGACATTACATTGGCTGTATGTTATCAGACTATCAAATTATATAAAATCTGAAATATATTTAACTGACAGACAATGCATGCGTGCAACATACTGTAGTGCAGTGATCATTCAGAGCTGTGACATGGCTGTGTGGAGTGTCATACCCTATGGGTAGGTGTGAGCGTGCTGTAGACTTGGTCATTATCCATCGTCAATGGGTGGAGTGATTGGTAGACTTCATCAGGACCTTCACTCTGTGGGAACACATGTTTGATTTATATTATTAAAATAGTCCCAAATTAAACAGAGTAAAATAAAGTGCATTTTAATAGAATGTAATTGAAACTGAAGGACAATGCATCAGTGCAACAAGTCTACAAAAGAAACACGTTTGAAAAGTGGCCTAAAATGGCAATAAGGTAAGTAGCTGCAGGATAGAGTGGGTTTTTTTTATTCTTTCAACTTTCTTCCATATAATAGTGATTCAATAGTTCCTGCTGCTGTGATCATCCAGAGCTGTGACATAGCTGTATGGAGTGTCATACCCTTTGGGTGGGTGTGAGCATGCTGTAGACTTGGTCATAATCCATCGACAATGGGTGGAGTGATTGGTAGACTTCATCAGGACCTGCACTCTGTGGGAACACAAATGTTTGATTTACAGTATGTTATTAGACTGGTCCCACATTAAACAGAGTAAAAGTAAATGTTTTTTATTAGAACTGAATTGAAACTGAAAGTCTGCATTGGTGCAACATGTCTACAAAGTCACCTTAAATGGCATAAGATGAGTAGCTAAAAGTCAAAGTGGAAAAGAGAAGTAGTGGTAAGACCACAAGTATATGTGGAAATGATACCTTATACAGCAGATGAAACCACAAGCTCAAGTTTCATCAGGAACAGGTTATTTTGTCCTCTACAGGACTCAAGATATCATGAATACAGATACTACATGACTAAAAAGCCCATATACCTCTGTTAAGGCTGTGAAGACTTTTAAAACTTAATTTAGTATTACAGAATGGGTTTATTAATTATAATATTGTAGTCTGAATCCATATTTATATGAAGATATGTGAATCAATTAAGTCTCATTGCCTTATCTTATATTTATCTTATCTTAAGATACAGATAGTGACTATAGTTTTTTTTTCTTCATTCTAGTAAGAGCAGTAGTAAATGTTTTATCTGGGTACAAAGGGTCAGATATTTCACCAAATCACCACATTGCACATCACATTTATCAGCTAAACATGATTTACACAGCATTTAAATTGAAGGAAAATCAAATGAACAAAACAGAAGGTGAAGACATTTAAAAAATGTAACCGCTGCAGGTTAAGGTTTTACATTTTGAGAGATGGTCAAAAACACACACACACACACACACACACACACACACTGTGTGAACTATGAATCTCAAATTCAGAGACATCTCCTCTCAAATATATGCATTTTAGTATATTAGGGCCCTGACTGTCCCCAGGGTGAAAAATAAGTCAGCAGGACAAGGGGCCTTTTCCTATCATCTCCATTCCTATGGAATAACCTCCCTATGTAAGTCTGATTCTGTCTATTTCCCCAGCCACAGCCCCCTACCTCTTCAAAATAAAAGCCCATAGAGTAAATGTCTTAACAGGAAGTTCAGGATATCGCTTGTTTTTGAAAAATAAAAAGCCTCCAACTCTCACTGTATGTTAACAGGAAACTAGGGATGGTCCTAGTTTTCAAAATAAAAGCCTTATAGAGTAGCTCTATCCTAACAGGGAGCTCAGGATGTGGGATGCACACCAAGCACCAGTCACACTGTCAAAATTTCTCGCAAAATTTTAAATTACAGAAAATTTAAATTTTTACTGTTGCCTTTTTAGCAGCTCGAACCAGTTTGGTCATTTTGCCCCACTTACACCCAGACAACTGCCGCTTGATGGATGTTTTCTCTTTATCGGACCATTCTCTGTAAAGCGCTTGAGATGGTTGTGTGTGAAAATCCAAGTAGATCAGCAGTTTCTGAAATACTCAAACCAGCCTGTCAGGCACCAACAAACATGCCATAATGCAAACATGTTGTCAAAGTCACTTAAATCACCTATCTTCTTCATTCTGATGCTTAGTATGAACTTCGGCAGGCTGTCTTGACCATGTCTACATACCTAAATGCATTGAGTTGCTGCCACATGATTGGCTGACTAGATATTAGCATTAAAGAGATGTTGAACAACAACTAATAAAGTGGCAGGTGAGTCTATGCAGTATTTTAGCATGTCTTTGCGCTACAGATGGTTTAAGACTGAAAACTCACCTCTCTGGTGTCTTCTTGTGGGGTGCTAACAACAGCTGAAAAACATACATTTCTTTATCTGACTGGCCACCAGAAGTCACTGGATGATGTAACAGAGGATATACAGTACAGTGGCGGTCCTGGATGTTTTGGTGTCCTAGGTAAACTCTCACTCAGCTACCTTCAAAAAGATTTCATTGTACGTATTCGAATGGGCAATGTTATCATCAACTGGAGTGAAATATAAAGTGAAATGTTTGACCATAAATTACAACAAAACCATGATTTCTGTTATTCTAATCTCTATCCCTGGTTTCTTCAAGCACTTATAGAAGAACTGACCTTTAAAAGTCTTATTATTGCACATCCTGTATTATCATCACAGATTTAGAACCGTGTTTTTTGGGGGGGTATTTAATATCTATACCATGAACCGCCAGTGTACACAGTTAGTTTGTGTGTCTTACTTTGTTGTTTCTTCATCATCTTCCTGGTAAGAATCAGTCCGACCATCACTACGGTTATTATAAAAATCAAACCTGTAATCAAATAGGGCACATATCCTGGCAAATGAGAGAAAAGGAGAAAGATTAACAGATTCATCACACTTTTAGCTGCAGCTCGCTCTTCACATCCTCTTACAGGTAAAAGTCTAGGTAAGTGAATACTAATACAACGACATGAAATTAAAATCTAAGGTATCAATATTTAAGGGCAAGCACATGGTTAGTAAAGAATTGCTTTTGGCAATGGATGGGTTTTTAAACATAGGGTCATTTGATCATTATATAAACAAATTTAAGCATTTTGCTTTTCATTTAACACCAAAAAGTGATTTGATTACAGTCTGCCTTACTTTGTTTTAAATGTCAGTTAAGCATAACTAATATAGTTAGAATGTGTAACTCTGTTGAGGACTTA
Source organism: Helicolenus hilgendorfi (assembly GCA_916700815.1). NCBI lineage: Eukaryota > Metazoa > Chordata > Actinopteri > Perciformes > Sebastidae > Helicolenus > Helicolenus hilgendorfi. The sequence goes on from CAKALG010008058.1 coordinate 6,193, forward strand.
TTTTTACATTTTTCATTCATCACATACCTGCATATTTTTCATTTAATGTCTCAACAGCTTGATGATCATACTGCAGTAGCAGTGGAGATATTTTTTATATCAAATTCAGATGCACTTCATACCGGCTCCTTGAGTTGCTGATGCAGAAGGTGTTGTTGTATTGAGGGTTGTGTATGACGTAGACATCTCAGTAATAATATCGGAGCTGCTTGAAGACATATTGGAGCTGTTGATGACTGTTGTTGGAGTTGTCTTGGGACTGGAAGCTGTAAATAACAGACGGTGTATATATTAATCCATCAACACAGTTTTTACTTTTTGACAAAGGAGTGGTATTTTTTTCTTTTTGACATACTGCAGCTGCTTGTAACTGCAAATGAGAGAGGGGAAACAATGACTGTTTTCGGAGTTGTGTTGGGACTGGAAGACAGAGCTGAAAATAACAGACAGTATGAATTTACCAACAATTTGAACAGTTATTACATTTTGACAAAGGAGTGGTATTTTTTTAATTGAAGAGCATAAACTTACCATCTGTAACTTGAAGATTCACCTTTATATATGAATCAAGACCAGTTTTCTTCACTCCACAATAATATGTCTTAGAGTCTGACTTTTGGAGATTAGTGAAGGTCACGGATAAAGCTTTTCCTGTGTTAGTTAACTCTATTCTGTTGTTATTTGTAGTCTCTCCAAATGCTGCTTTGACTATGATATGTGTGTCTTCTGTGCATGGACTGTTACAAAAGAACTTAACATGAGATGTTACATCAATCCAGCTGCCCCAGTCTGAGCATTTGAATGTCACACTTCCACCAACACGGCCATTTATGTTGCGAATCTTCATCTCCACAACACTCAGAGCTACAAGTGGAAAAAAAGGAAATTTTTGCTATTGTCATAGTATCAATACATACATTAATTCAAATATGCACATTTCTTTGAATATTGATGAATTGTATTATTTGTGATAGCAAAACTTCACCGTCTTTCAAACAGGATAGCAAAACAAACAAAAAATGTATAATCTAACAGCTACAGTATTTATACACAAGCTACAGTGCAAATACAGCGAATACAGAAAAACATGAACTCACCTGAAAGTAGACAAATGTAAGCATAGATTTTTATCATGGTGAAAATGACGATCAGAGAACTAAAGAGCAAGTGTGGGCATCATCAGGTCAGTCCAACCACAGTCCCTCCACTTCCTTTTCCTGTCACGCTTTCAAAATAGAAGCTCTTCCCTTTCTTTTGAAAACACATACACCTACACTCACACACTCGCTCACAGAGCATACGTGTACAATGTGGTCACAATCAGGTCAGTCCAACCACAGTCTTTACATTTCCCCTCCACCTCCTCTTCTTCTTACCCTTTCAAAGTTAGAAGCTCCTCCCTTTCTTTTCAGCGCACGCACGCACGCACGCACGCACGCACGCACACTCACACACACACACACACACACACACACACACACACACACACACACACACACACACACACACACACACACACACACACACACCAGCATGTAGAGAGGCAACAACAGTTGCCTCTCTACATGCCAGGGTTATGAATACTTTCTTTTGTAATAAACAATTCAAAATAAAAACAGAGGCCCCATTTACACTTGTGAACTCCTGAACGCTGAGAAAATAAAGCAACATTTTATACTGGAGAACAGAGAGAGGATACTATTTCAATGTTGACGTGGTGGAGTATACACATTCAGTACTAAGTAATTAATTAAGTACAGTATTAATCAATTAGTCAATTAAAGTTGTGACATAGGAGTACCGTAGTCGGAGCAGCATCGTAAATGTGTCAATGTTTTAGACTTGGTCTTCATCCTTCGTGGATGGATGGAGTGTTTTACAGAGTTCAACAGGACCTGGACTCTGAAGGAACATAACATATGATGTATGTATAGTTATTAGGGCTGTCAAAGTTAACGCGATAATAACGTGTTCACGCAAATTTGTTTTAACGGCACTCATTTTTTTAATGCATTAACGCATCTTGTGATTTTTAGGTTTTAGTGGGCTCAGTTTTAAAGTGAGGGTGAAGCTACTATCACATGCAACTAGAAAACCTAAGGAATCCATTGGTACCAACCATGTCATGCTAGCTTTTTGGGAAGGAGGTTAAATAACGCTCCAAACTTACATAAAATTTTGGTGAGGAAAAACTGTCATGGCCATTTTCAAAGGGGTCCCTTGACCCCCGACCTCCAGATATGTGAATGTAAATGGGTTCTATGGGTACCCACGAGTCTCCCCTTTACAGACATGCCCACTAAATAATCACATGTAGTTTTAGAGCAAGTCATAGTCAAGTCAGCACACTGACACACTGACAGCTGTTGTTGCCTGTTGGGCTGCAGTTTGCCATGTTAGGATGGTGAGGGTTTCTGGACAATATTTCTCATCGTTTTGTGTTGTTAATTGATTTCAATAATTAATTCGTACATACATTTGCATAAAGCAGCATATTTGTCCACTTCCATGTTGATGAGTATTAAATACTTGACAAATCACTCTTTTAGGTACAATTTGAACGAACACAAATTGTGCGATTAATTTGCGATTCATCACGATTAACTATGAACAATCATGCGATTAATGAAGATTAAATATCTTAATCAGTTGACAGCCCTAATAGTTATCAATAGTATGTTTGATAATAATACCAATAATAGTATTATCAGCTATCAAAACTAGAATAAAATTTAATATTTTCTTCCTCTTGTGTAGCATAAAGGGATTACAACTCACACTTCATTGTGCGACCCTGCACTCTAGAATGACAATAAATGAACCTTGACATTAAAAGACACATTCATTGTGCAAGATAGGTACATGGAGGCTACATCTATTTAGGAAGTGTAGCAGTAGTGCAGCAGTGAAGCAAGAGGTGATTTAAAAAAGTGAACAGTAAACAAGTACAATAAGTAACCTCGACATGAGTTACATGAGTTTCTTCTTGGTTGAAGAGAAAAAAAGGAAGACAAGAAGCTTGGTTATAGAAAACAATAAACAGTAATGCTGAAAGAGAGAATGAAGTCCAACACACACTCAGTCAAGCCCGAAGTGTTCCTCCAATGCAGTTTACTCAAAGAACAATAAAGCAGCTATATGTGCCATATAAAATAATATGTCTGTATGTGCCCTGTTAGTGTAACAAGCTAACTGATAGGTAAGTGTCACTGTGTGCACCGTGTCATTCTGTCTGCAGACTTCAAGATGTCATATGGAAAAAAGGGCATGACTACAAGGCACTAGATGATGATTAGAGATAGCACGCTTCTGCATGCTTCTGCCCAGGATGAACAATCCTCTAAATATGTTATATTATTAATGGGAATTGTTTAGAAACTGTAGAGGTGCACCTGAATCAACATCTGGATCAACATATGCATTTGGGAGTTTTGCTTTTTTTCATTTGAGTGTGATGACAAATGAAAATCTGGCAATATTAAGAAAACTTTTAAGGAAACTCCTGGATAGACACCACAGCATTTCCTTGCCCACTTTTCATAAAACTATACCCTTTTAAAAGTAGACTCTCTTACCTCAACCCTGTAACTGTGTTTGTCTTGGTGGCCAAGCCTGTAAAAATAAAAGGACTAATGTATAAAAGACTTGCTCTAAACACTTGACGGACTAATCAGTTATTGTAGAGTGGTAGTATTAATCTCACATGATGATGTAATTCTTTCTCTGTAAAGCACTACTGCAATGAGTCCCATCACCAAGACTGATGTTTTTTTTGGCAAACTGTAGTAGAGTTACATTACTTATACTCATACATGCCATTTCGCCGTGCATTTAAATATGTACAGCATTTAGATGAGTGCACTCCACACCAGCAAACGAGACGGTAAACCAGAGGATGACTGATGATTCAGGAGCTGTCGCAGATGCTGAAAACAACCAACACTACATTTTATTAACTTGTTAAGTATTTGGGTATTAATCACTTGAAAAAAAGAGTTTGACTTACTTGACTTACTTCTGTAATTTTAAGATTCACCGAATCAGCCAAATCTCTCCAATCCACAAGGGGATGTGTTGGAGTCTGATATTTGGAGATTAGTAAAGGTCACACATAGACCCTCTCTATTATGTTATTTTTGTTAGTTTTTCCAAATCCTGCTTTGATGATAATGTCTATGTCTCACTATGTATTTGGGCTTTCACAAAGGTACTTAATGTAAGGTGTGACATCAGTCAGCCAACATTTATGTACAAAATGCGTAACGCTTTTATCGGATGACGGATTAAAGAACACATAGGATAAATACGGACTTGGTATGCAAAGACCTTCAGATAATGAATCGTACTTTTAGATGAAAATTAGACAAAAGAGAACAACCTGAGAATCACAACATAATTTGTTTAATGGAAAAAAACTTGACACTTGACTATTAAAGATTTAGCTTTGAGTTGAGTTATTTGGAAAATACTGCAAAATACATGCATATTATTTCTGGTTACCCTGCTGATGATGCAGTGACACACCAGGGATCATATAAGTAAGCCGGAAGAAACAAAGAGAGAGACTTCACTGACTTGTACTCTGCCCGTTGACTTCCTACTGTATGGCCAGAACAGCTGACTGCGTTTTCTTTATTGTCTTAAGGCAGTGGATATAAACAGATTATCACATCAGCACCAGTACAGGACACAGACTGTGACATCTTGTGGATGCAGCAGTGGTTCACACAGACATTTTAAACTTTCATTTCCTCTTCACATCACTGAACTCCCTCAGGACCACCATACTTCACTCTGTACTATCCTCATCTACAAGGCCAGGTTTCTGGAGCCACAACAAGATTATATTTTTTTAAGAATTCAGATTTCCATAATTCTCTCTCTGTGTAATCAAACAAAATCAGTGCTCCAGTCATGTAAACAACATTATTTCTGGGAGACATCAGTTTATGCATTCATAAACAGATTATTCCTTTTTCCTATTAGTAGCATTATTGTAGTGTGGCATGCTTGCCAACATCAAACATCAAATTTAATCAAACATTAGAATACGCAGAACTGTAACTAAAACAGAGCCGTTAATGCATGTCATTACACACGGAGAACACGGTGTGCAGGCTTCTGAAAACTCCTTATAGATGAAAATAAACAGCCCTTTGTGGCATGATTGGGGAGCCATGCAATCACACGTTTCTCCTTTGCATTTCCGAGACCACGTTGGGACACTTTTCCTTTATCTCTTAGGTTAGCCAGTTTGTACCCTCCTTCAGTATGCTATAGCAGGTTGGCATATTTATGAAGGATTAGAGAAGCTGATTGAAGCAGCCATGACTGACGCCAGCCCTCACAACACTTGCTGATAATTCAGTCCTCCCTCTTCAACCCATTTCACAACGGTGCCTCTGGTTATGAAATGACCAAAAAAATGCGTTGGCCATTCATGGAAACAGAGCACCTTATCTCGCCTCCACCTCTCCACCGTCATTCGTCCTCTTTCCATTTCCACCTGCTCTCCCCTCCTTTCTCCTCTCACACGGAGTGATTAACCAAACCTTTCTCCTCGCCTCGGTAATGTGTCTCAACAAGCAAGGAGGAAATGAGAGAATATTATCTCCGTCCTCTGCTGGCTTTGACGGCGCTCGTCGTTCAAATACACACTTTTCATCATCCACGGACAATGCTGGGCCTCTGCTTTGTGTTTGTGTGTGTGTTTGTGTGTGTGTGTGTGAGTGTGTGTGTGTGCAGTACTGTCATAGATAAGGAAAGGTTTGTCAGGGCAGCTCATGTGAATGCTGCCATTTGACACTGCAACACAATGAGTCAACCACTGTAATACTGTCCTACAAGTAAAGGGAAAACGCATCTATTTATCAATAATGTCTCATTTGTACTGTATATCCTCCTACACTCATACTAACTGCAGCAAGGCACCTGAAGGCCACTTCTTTTATGATAAAGCTCAGCGACCAGGTAAACAAGTTTACAGACTCTGAAAAGATGGCAACAGCTTGGCCGTTTGTGGTCTAGCACCAGCCAGTCACAGCTCTGTGCTCCCTTGTTTCATAAGACGTAATTTTACCTGGCAAAAGGTAAATGGATGGGAACTTAATTTTAAGCCACTCAACATCCCCATGCTCTCTGAAGATACATATCTGATGATTATACTTACACTCCCATCTTACTATTTTACTGTTTGATGGCTGTCAACATCATGGAGAGTGTCCGGTTTGGGGCCCTCAGAATTGCATCTCTGCTCTTTGCAGATGATGTGGTTCTGTTGGCTTCATCAGACCGTGACCTTCAGAACGCACTGGGGTGGTTTGCAGCCGAGTGTGAAGCGGTCGGGATGAGAGTCAGTACCTCCAAGTCTAAGGCCATGATTCTCTGCCAGAAAATGGTGGATAGCGCCCTCCGGGTTGGGCGCAATCCACCAACTGGTAAGAGGCTCTGGGGTAGAACCCCGAACATGCTGGAGAGATTATATATCTCGTCTGGCCTGGGAACGTCTCGCGGTCCACCAGGAAGAGCTGGAATACGTTACTGGGGAGAGGGACGTCTGGAATTCCCTGCTATGCCTTTTGCCCTTGCGACACGGCCCCGGATAAAATGAATGGAGAAACGTCTTGTTCTTCCTTACAGATTAGTCATCTGTTAATATTCGTTTATTTAAAAAAATCTGGATTACATTTTTCCCCGAATTTATCCTTGCTGAGTCAATCTGACTATTCTTAGTCATACATTGTACTACATCTTCCTTCTGGTCCTGGCTCTTCATTCTGTTGGCTCTGGGTCTGGCCCATCTTCTTCAAAATCACTTTCATGCTCAGAATTGATTTCCATATTATCTTCCTCTTCTGACACGTCCTTCTCTTCCACCGCTCTCGCTGTCTCAATCTCTTGTATTATTGTCTGGGAGGTTCTTTGAGCACACAGCCTTTTAAAATTACGCTTCACACACAAACGCACCATTAAAGCCGTTTCTCACCAGTGCGATGTGACAATGCAGTTTTGGAATACGGAAAATCCACATTTTCCGCATGACAACTATGCAGAACCAGTTACGGTGTGAATGATTCTACGTTGTTGTATTCCATTTTCGTCAATGAGGCCAAATGATTATCCTCCTAAATAGTGCCGTGTCCACTCCACACAAGAAAAATCTGTCCAGACAGAGAATGTCTAAGGTGCTAACGTTAACTATACAATACATAAACTAATTGGACACCAAATGTGATGCTAACGCTAGCTGTTGTGGCTAGCCCTGTTCTGTGACCAACATATAACATTTGCAAGTGCATATTTGGTAACGATTCATTACCATCTTCATCGTATCCCAGCTACTGGGCCATATATTGTCTTTTATTTAGTTGTTGAGGTAATGTTAGTCATAGCGGTGTTTGTCATACATTATTGGATGTTGAGAAGGGGATGGCCCATTGTTATTCCCAAACACCAATGGTCTGAAAAATTCCCATTAGACTGAAAAAAGCCCATTTGTCCAACAGTCTGCTACCCCAAAAACAAACATAACAAACAAACAAACAAAAATAGACACTCTCTGTAGAACAAACAGAAGCACAGGACTAATTATTATGCAGAATGACTGAGATCAGTTAGCACACAGGATTTCTTGGTCAAACATAAATTTCCGCAGGAGGAAATCCACTGAAATCGAGATTTGTCCGAATATTTTTTCCCCCACACAAATGTTCCAAAGGGGTGTGCAAACATTCATAAGAATCCACAAAATCAAAAATACGTGCCTGGTGGGAAATGGCTTTTAGGTATAAATATATTTCACCAACAAAGTGTCGGATTTTACAGTAAAATCTGTTACTTAAGCTATTGTATTGGGAGCAGCTCTTTCTACAGGCACCCGACCCCACAGGCCCCAATGTCACCGCACGGCCTACACTGTCTATATTTACACCTCTGCCCCTCCCTTTCCAAGCATGTAAAGCCGTTGTTTGGTTTGTCCGTTCTGGGCTACTGTAGAAACCTGGCGGACTCAGTGGAGAGGACTATGTAGACCCTATGTAGATATGAAAGGCTCATTCTAAGCTAAAGTAAACACAAGGATTCTTAGTTTCAGGTGATTGTACACTAATGAAAACCTAGTTATGAATATTATAATCAATTTCTGCTGATAGATCCCCCGAAATGTTACACACTGTTCCTTTAACATAACCACCAAGAACATTTAGTAAGGAGAAGGAAAGCTACTATAATGATCCATCCCAGTTTGTTTCTGTTATGCAGCTGAATTCTCACTAGTTACCTCCTCACTACAAACCTTCCTGCCACTCAATTAGCTTTTAAAATAAGCTTTGCTCCAGAAGGTTTAGGAGTTCTTATATGTTAATAAACCCTTATAGCTTCATTGTCCACCTACGTAGCTAACTAAGAAATTCAATTCAATCTCATTTGTTTGAGCTGATGTGATGAATGAGCTCTCTGCGGGTTTTGCAAGAAAAACTTTTAAGATATTACAAATGGATGCTGTGTTTCTTATCCAATTTGCCAATTCATTGGTTTTAAAATTTACAAGATTGAATGTGCAAATTAGAGTCCATGGATACAATTAGTGTGCCTGGTGTTCTCTGTAGTTGCAAGGAAAATTCAATGGGTTTTATGTCATGACAGTAGACAAGACCGACTAAATGGGAATACAGGGGCAACACCATAAGTTGCAAAACTAGAACTATATACTGTATGGGTGTGAGTCCATGCCTCCAACCCCTGTTCTTTATGTGTGGATTTTGAATGATGGAGCACTTCTATTCTCACAGTCCACAAATATGGATGTCAAGTTTGTCAAAGTATCTAATTTGCCCACAGGCGTGTCCACCAAGTGGGTGTTGTTCTGTATTATCCTGTGATCGATTGGCTGTGTCTATCTCTGTGGTTCTGCCCAATAAGTCTTTTTCACAGCCAACATTTGAACTTGTCATAGTACGAAACATCAACGATAGCTCTGTTTGATTAAAATGTTCCATGTTGTATTATTTACACCTATGCTTTTCACCAAAATGTCTTTACTGAAAAAAGGCCTATGTATGTTCCCCAAATGAATATTCACCCCATGACGATGACACCGAGGTTGGTCAAAAAAGTAGATGAATTAGATTAAGTGTTAGAATGAGCATAATGCAGCCTATGATATAGTTTTACTATTGCTTTACTTTACTCATTTTTTGTGTTCTGGATACAAGTGAAAAGCAATCCAAACTCAGACAGACGGTGAGATATTGTGCATTTTGTCACTCAGGATGTCATTACTGTCTGAACTCAGGATGTAACTGTGCATATTTTGTTTGATAATTTGATGAACACTGATGCTACTGTTGTCAGGCTATTAAATAGGCATTATCAGTCACTGTAAGCCCCATAGATGTGGGCCAATAGGGACCTACTACACCCTACACTAGTAGGTTTTATCTGGTGTTTTTCCGAAACTTAACCAAGTGTTTTGATTTTTTTGCCTAAACCTAAAAAAAATTGTAGTTTTGTTGCCTAAACCCAAAGAAGTTGTAGCTTTTTTGCCTAAACCCAAATAAATTGTAGTTTTCTTGCCTACATCTAAAGAAGTTGTAGTTTTCTTGCCAAAACCTAAAGAAGTTGTAGTTTTGTTCCCTAAACCTGAAGAAGTTGTAGTTTTTTTGCCTAAATCAAAAGAAGTTGTAGTTTTGTTGCCTAAACCTAAAGAAGCCTTTTTGTTTGTGTTGAAAACGTGACTTTTCATTCAGTTTTACAACATGTTAGAACGTGTTACTTTTAAGTTTCAATTTCACTTTTACAACATAGTAAGCGTAGCGGGCCCCTAATGATCCACATCTGTGGGTGGTGCTTATAGTGACTGATAACGCATATTTAATGGCCTGATAACAGTTGAACAGCTTTTCATATGTGCACCTCAAAAGCCAACTATACTTTAAGATAACACGTTTCCATTGTATTTATCTATATCTATATCTCAAAATAATTCATCATAGTGCAGCCGCAGAGTGGTAAAAAAAAACTTTCAGTGGCTCCACCTGAAATGGATCAAGAGAAGTGTTGGAACTTATAATAGTTTGAACACTAAAGTAAAATGATGTAAAAGTGCTGAGGACTTGAGAGGAGGTCTGCATGCTACAGTGAAGGGGGAGGGGAAGTACTGCAAGCGCTCACTTTTATAAAGTTATCCCATTACTGTCAACAGGCTTATGGGTCAACGGGCACATTTGAAATGACAATAAAATAAAGTGCTGGCCACTGAGTGCTTTGCACAGCATCCTGATAGAAAATCATGCACTTATGTATTTTGCTTTATCCCTGTGTGTGTGTATTTCTAAAAGATGCTCCATTTCATGTTTGATTCCTGAGCATGCAATACTTCAACACATCAGTTCATAACTACCGCATAAAACCAGTGACAAGAGAGACAGAAGGAGAGAGAAAAACAGAGGGATTCATGTTCGAGAAGGTTGAGTGGGGTGAAAGATGTATCTTCTTTCCACCAGAAGAAGTGTGCATATAAAATGCAAGAAAACCTGCTAAAAATAGGGGACAGACTCCTTACGTTCAACTTCACGAATGCGCCGGAAGACAGGGTTAGCAAAAAGCAGAAATCAGCACGGAGGCCGATGAGAATGTTACGGTGGTTATTTCTATTTTATATCTGTTACTTATTCAGTCTCTCTTCAAACTCGGTGCTGACTAATTTACGATGTTCAAGAGCTGCTTGGATGGAGACGGAATTTGTGGCTGACATGACAAAGAAAGCGCCGGAAAAGGGGAGAAATCAACGTGTCCACAGGGTGTCATGTTTCCATCACTGCCGATCGGAGCTGCAGAGTCATTTGTCGCAGGAATGAATGCCAATTGTATCCTTTCCCACTAAAACAAAAGCCATATGTTAGAAGGAGATAGACAGAATGAAGGAGGAGAAAACATGTTAAATTAACATAAACAAAGTGATTAAGAGAGATGGATTAATATCAAAGATGCTCCCCTAAAAGAAAATGTAATTACTGTAATAAATGAAATGATATTATCACTAGTGGATAATAATGGATATCAAACGATAGAGCAACAGTAAAAAAGGAGCGAGGAAAGAAAAAGTCATGTGTGAGGAGTTTGGTTGAATCCGTAGCTACGAGAAAAGAGACACAGCGAGAGAGAAGGTAGGAGGTTGTGTGCTGCGGTGAATCATCCATCAGGTCAAGACTGCTGCAGCCCAAAATAACAACATAACCATTAGCTGAGCTGAAGCCTGTTATTAAGAATACCTTGATCGGAATAAACCGGCCTATTCATAGAGCGATATTACTGTACAAGGGAGTTGCATAACCCTTGTATAAACTCATCATGTTAACACTCCTTTGGACTACTTTTTAAAAAAATATTTATGTATACATATCATTGCTCACTCACTCACTGATGTCAAAGATGTTCCATTTTTGGCCATGTGAGATCTGTTATGATGGGCAATCAATGCTTGCATTCTGTTATTTTTAGGGGCAGATTGTTATTTATAGTTAGTACAATAGTTGTTGGATGTTTGTGTTCATGGAGCAGATGATTCACGTGATATATTGAACTGTATAGGAAGCAATTAAAGAAGAGAAGCAAAGAAAAGGCAGCGGCTAATAAGGATTGGTAGAAATGAGTGTCGGGTGGTGACTGATAATGTTATCAAGTGGAACTTGAGGGACTGTCACAGTCTGTCATTGTATCAATCAACCCCGTCGCCCTGAAATGATGTCTCTATTTAGCTGCAGCAACATTTTCCATCAACATAATGAGAAAACATTTTGAATGAATTTGTCTGCCAAGTTGCAAAATGTTGATACTGAACGTGTCAGTAAGATGTTCACTGACAATATACGTTTTCCCTGCTATATTCTCTCTTGTTAAACAATATATGCTCAAAACAACTACAGCATGGTGAACAGTAATTGTGGTTTAAGCATTTAAACCATTTGATTAAAGTCAGGGAAATATTGTGGTCTTGGATAAATATTGTAAAAGTCATCACTGCCTTTCCCTAACTTTAACAAAACTGCTTTTATTGGAACATATCGCTTCTTTCATTGGAAAAAAAAAACAGCAATTAAAAAAAAAGTCAAATATATAAGCGGTATATAAACAAAATTTATCAGAGATAGATTTGGTATGAACAGCTCCTCTGAGTAGTTTGGTAGGACAAGGTCCATCCAGACATCCCTCTCCCCAGCAACATTTTCCAGCTTTTCCTGGAGGACCCAGGGCGTTCCCAGGCCAGACGAGATATATAATCTCTCCAGCGTGTTCTTGGTCTACCCCGTGGCCTCTTACCAGTTGGCCATGCCCGATAAACCTCCAAAGGGAGGCATCCAAGAGGCATCCTGATCAGATGCCCGAACCACCTCAGCTGTCCCCTTTCTACGCATAGGGAGCAGCGGCTCTACTCCGAGCTTCCTCCGGATGTCTGAGCTCCTCACCCTATCTCTAAGGCTGAGCCTAGCCACCCTACGGAGGAAACTCATTTCGGCCGCTTGTATCCGCAATCTCATTCTTTAGGTCACTACCCAAAGCTCATGACCATAGGCTACGGTCAGAACGTAGATGGACTGGTAAATCGAGAGCTTTGCCTTCAGGTTCAGCTCCCTCTTCACCACAACGGTCTGGTATGCACGCATAACTGCTGATACCACATCGCACCGAACCGCCTGTCCATCCTCCGCTCCATTTTACCCTCACTGGTGAATAAGACCCCGAGATACTTGAACTCCCTTGCTGGGGACAGTGATCCCAAACCTGGAGGGCGCAGTCCATCGTTTTCCGGGACAAGGTGATTGCTGAAAAGAATAACAGTCTTTTGACAAACAAGACAAAGACTGTAGCATGTTTCCTACACTAGTGTGTGCTTTAAGTAACATTTACTTTGTTTGTCAGTGGAGCAACCGCCTCTTCAAAAACTACACAAAGAACATTGGGAGAATGGTGCATATAAAATGATACAAGAAAAGAACAGCTTTGATTTGATTTTGTCGGTTCTTGTCAAGGCCGTGGCCGTGCTCCGACTTGTTTCCCATTGTCTCTTGTGTCTCCCCCTCCCCTGCGTATCCGGCTCTCCCCTGTCTGTCTCCCTCTCTCTCTGTCTGTTGTGGTGTGGTACAGGTGGACCCAAATGCAGGACACTGACAACAGGTAGGTGACGGTAAGAAGGTTTATTTAAGGAACAAAGAGGGACGGAGGTGGAGTGCAGACCAGGCTGGACGAGGGTGAGGTTGCACAGGTGAAAACTTGATCTGGCGATGAGCGTATGGAGAACCGGTGTGGAGTTGAGGAGCTGATGGGAAGCAGCTGTGCAGACTGGACAGGTGAGGTGAATGAGCAGTAATCAGGAGG
>CAKALG010008158.1:6133-17726 GCA_916700815.1 Helicolenus hilgendorfi
TTATTTTACATGGCAATAATTGTTTAAAAAGACATTTAAACAGTTATTGGTATGTAAAATAAAGGCATTTTAATCTTGTTCAAACACTACAGTGTGCCTTGGATTATTTTTGAGGGAGACTTGCATCTTGTGCTTTTTTCCACCGATGCAATGAGCCCTTCACAGGACTGAATGGACACAATATCTTACTGTTTCATTGATCCGTGTCCATCACCTTCAGCTACACAGCAGCACAGTACTTTTTCTAACTCGGTTACTAACTGACCTAGCTAAGTAGCTAACTAACCGCCATTACCACTATTATTATCGCTTACTGAGCCCAAGGTCAACTACTAACCGAGTTGTAGCAACAATGGACTCATTTATCAATACTTATTTTATATTATCTCACGTCACTTTCTGGTGTGGATAACAATAACTATGGTAACTTACCTCGCGTTAGCTAACACCTGTAGCTCAATCCCGGGGGCCGGAAGTCGCTGCCCGTCCTCGCGGTGACGTCATAACGCGGCAATTTCAGAGTTCAGGTAGGCTATAATGCTAATGTTGAGCTAGCTCGCTAAATGTGTATAATTAATTAAATGAGCAATTTCATGTTCCCACCTAAATTATTAACTGCATTAAAATATATCCCGCCATTATGTGAATATCTGAAAAACTAGTCTGCCGTCGCATTTTAGCTAGCTAGCTTAGTGATGTTAGCTAGCTAGCTCTTAGCAGCTAACTTAGCTACTGTTGGCTGACTCTGGCTCTACAAGTTGAAGCTCAGTTGGCCTGTTGTAACATTAGTCAAGTCAAGTCAAATTAATTTCTATAGCACATTTAAAACAACATGAGCTGACCAAAGTGCTTTACAGACATAGTGCAGAATAAAAACAGGTTCAACAGAGCAGACAACACAATCACACACATCCACAGACAGAGACCAAGATAACATCCATGAGTAAAAGACTGTTATAATGAGCATTATAAAAGGCCAATTAGTAATCACAATTCAAGTACACAACTTGAGCACATTACACTGACTAAACAGCTGACTGCTCACTCTGCTACTCTAATGTCAGCTGAATTAACACATTAGCCACATTTATCAGACTGCATGTGAAGGGTTTAAACAATAATTGTTGTGTTTATTATCACAGGTGACAGCTAGAGTCAGTGAGTTTCTCCAACATGATGTTCTACACTCAACTCTTCACCTCCAAGAGGGGACCTCTGGCCAAAATCTGGCTGGCAGCGCACTGGGAAAGAAAACTGACAAAGGCCCATGTATTTGAATGTAATTTAGAAACAACCATCAGAGACATAATTTCCCCACAGGTAAAAAAAAAAAAAATCAAAAGGCATCCCCAAAATCTCCATATAATGTAATAACTTACACCTAAAGTATGAGTGCTGTCTGATATGTATGTGTGATTTTTGTAGGTGAAACTTGGTTTGCGGACAACTAGTCATCTGCTGGTTGGTGTGGTCAGGATCTACTTCAGGAAAGCCAAGTATCTCCTTGCAGACTGCAATGATGCCCTGGTTAAAATTAAAATGGCATTCAGGCCAGGTAACACATCCTGCTTGTTTTATCATTGTCAACAATTGTTTAAATAAATAAAGGCTTGACAGGGTTGTGGTCCATATTGGTTACATTGGACTGGCTAAAATGACAATTATGGCTGTGCAAAGGTAAATTATGGCCAACCCGATGCATTCATGGAAGGGGGAAAGATAGCAGCACCACCACAAACTACATCCTCCAAAATGATAATACAGTTGAATCAAGACCCCTCTAAAACAGTTTAAACAAAAGCTAAACATCATAACCTTAATTAAGGTAGGCTTTATTGCAAGTTTGTTGTGTTAGACCACATTCGTTTCAGCTTGGTGTACCTAATAAACTGGCAACTGAGTGTCGACACTGGTAAATACTTTCCCTAATGAGAACAACCACCAGGCGGTGACATAGACATAACTACTTAACCAACATATTTTGAACGGAGAGAAGCTCAATGCAAGCATGTTGTATGCATGTATGGTTTCTCTCATGTGCAATATCACACAGACTAAGCAGTCCCACAGGACAGACATCTCTGAATCCACTACATTAGCTCAGCTGATAAGTACTTATATGTAAGATCCTGAAGACTTCATCTGTAAATTATACAGTCTACTTGACATGATGTTTTAATGCCTGTGAAAGCTGTAAAGAAATACCTCATCAATTAAATCACTGGGTGCTGTTCTTACCTATTCAAGTTCTAAATTCAGTATATATTTGTATTATTTGCCCTGTTTCTCTCTCAACACACCAGGCCAGACCGATATGCCTGAGGAGGGGCTCGAGGCAACACTAAAAGCAATTACCTTGATCGAAGATTTCACTGCCTTCGATGCTCAACTGCAGCTGCCACGTCCAAGGTACCATTTTCTCCTCTTCTCAGACAAATCCCAACATTTATGTACTGCAGGTTTCTTTAAGACATGTTGCCGAAGACATGGCAGTTTAAAAGGCACACAAAACACAAATTTAAGTTTTAATACTTAATTTTGTGTTTTGTCAATTTGAGTAGCAGGAGTAGCCCTTTCATTTCAGCCCTTTCATCACCCATTATTTCTTTAACCCAAACTAATAAGTATTCTGTCTGTGTCCATACTATGCTCTCTTCATACTGGGACACCAGTAACATGGATGTCGTGGACCACTTTTCACTGAACCAGTGTCGATCAGAGGAAATCACTCTGAAAGAAGATTTTGGAAATGGCTTTCTGAACTTTGTAGATTTCGGTAAGAACCAGTTTGTTCTCATGTTATGATACTTACTGATTTGATGTGAGAAATTTGCCTCGTTAGTGTTCAGCCGTTTGATATTTTTGAAAACAGTTTAGATATTTAATTATATATTCATGATCTGCTTTTAAAGATTTACATCTGCAACAATGAATGTGCTTGAGGCTGATTTCTTCAGACAAGATAGGGATGTTGGAATGCATTGATAGACAGTAATGCATTGTTGGTTTTGGTCTTTTCATGGAATTTGTTGACTATAACAAAAATATATGACCTCAACCTTCTCCACTGAAGCACTGCTTTCTGTGCAGAGCTGACAAATCATACTGACATTGTAATTTCTTTCCTCCTTTTGTGTGCTCTGACGGATAGGAGATGAGTGCCAGAGCCACCAGACTGGGTTACTGGATATGAGTTTCCACAGCTTCACTCAACATGGAGACGCTTTTGGGGATGAGGATAGAGGACTCGACCTACTGGGTAGCGATTGAGAATTGATCAGGATAAGTTTTTGCCATATTTTTGTCTAAAGAACATCATGCACTGAAAAAAAAGTGTTTTTGACTTATTTTACTGTTAATAGTTATTGTTAATAGTGGTCTTTAAATTAGGCAAGAACCATGTCAAACTATAATGCAGTAAACAGTATTATGAAGATATAATTTTGATGCAGAAGAGAAACCAGATGGGTTTCGCGATGTAAGATTATTGAACAAAAGATGTTGCTGTAATGTTTGTATGCATACACTTCAGTTCAAAAGTGACCCTTCTGAAACCTTGAAGGAAATGACTTGAGCAAAGCCACCACACCAGGGCTGCATCCTCCAAAGACAGCCATTGTAGACCAGTTATGTCATAACATGCTTAATAGGATTTTTCCATCGTTTGTTCTGGATTAGAAGGCATTAAAGGAAAATGAAATGAAATATATGGATATATATACAGTCAGTCTGGTACAATTTTCCAGTCATCCATTATGTATTTCAGTGAAATGTCACAACTCACATGAAGGCAGCCTGGAATTTGTCCCAGTTTAACTGCGGTGTTTGCACATTGTCAGCAGTTTAAGGGCAATAAACTGTGAAGTATTTGACATCTCAAGTTGCCTGGGACTGCACAAGCGCACCAATCCGTAGGTTTGGTCTCTGTGAGGATAAACTGTCTCATTTGGGGAGGAAGCAGTATTTCAACCTGGCCTTCACATCCTCCGATGGACCGGTGTTCATGAGCTGCGTCTTTGAAGTATCCAGCCACTGAATTGAGACACAAAGAAAAAATTGCATCTGAGACACAGCATAGCCTGATGGCTCATTAAATCATGATAACCAAATAAGAAAAAGATTCTCTCTGCACTCATTCATCAGTCGTGTAGCTTTGTAGCAAGAAAATCCCACTTCTGCTACAGATTACATTCAAATACTAAAAGTATCTACTCAGGGTTCCCGTGGATCCTTAAAAGGCATTGGATTAATTAATCTGAAAATAAGGGCTTAATTGGTATTCAAATGTCTTAAATCAATCTTTAAAAAGTCTTAAAAATGCTAAGGCATGGGAAGTATGATTTTATGAATAGTTTTTTTTCTGACATTGCAATTTAAAATGTGACACAGTGACAAAATACCAATCATACAAGTCAAATGAGGGAGTACAAGACTTATTCCGCACAATGTTCCCGAACTCTGAAATTGCCCACATGTTTGCATGCAATTACAAGAAGACAGCCTACAACTGCAAGTCAAATTTTGGTTATTGTAAAGTTTGTCTTCAATTTCATTCCGAGTGGCTTTAAAAAAAGCTCTAAATCGAACTTGCCTTAAACTGTAGGAACCCTGCTACTGTAAATCTTTGCCCTTGTTATGTTATTGTTGATTATTTTGCTTCTATTTTATCAAAAATAAGAGTGATCAATTCTTTTCATTTTTACTGACCCTGTAGACTTCCTGACAAACTCCAGTGATAATGTCGCGTCCAACGACTTCCTCCTAGAAGAGCCTCAAAATGAAAATCCAGAGATCCCTGCACTCAATTATGAACAAGGTGATCATTCATCATGCGTTATTTTACATCTTGTTTTCACCTTCTATTAACATTAATGTAAAGCACCTTACCCTTATTTTGTGTTTTCAACTGGGTTGTTTGCATAGATGATAGTTTTGTTTGATGGTACAGCCACACCAGTGGATAGTGTGTTTGCATTTGGACTTGTTTTCAAATTCAAAATAGACTCCATATGTTTTCCAGATGCTGATATAGCGGAGATGGTGACGTCTACACAGAACGAGACCACCCTGCTCGCCAACGACGAGGAAGCCTTTGCACTTGAACCTGTGACCATCACTCGTAGGCACAACTAAGCAACTCTCAAACTGTGTTCCTTCAGCTCACAAATCTATTGTATATGATGCGCTCTAAAACCATCACTATTATAATTCTGAAGAAACCAAAAGCTTCAAACAGTTGATCTGTGGTCCATCCCTTGTCACACAAACAGTAGGCTCTTGATACTCGATGCAGCAACACAAGCATTCTCATGATATTCTACTGTTTCTTTTCAGCAAACTCCGAGAAGAAGAGGGGGAAGAGGAAGCGCAAGTTGGTTGTTGACCAGACTAAAGAGCTGACTGATGAGTCCATCAGAGCGCAGCTCCTCGACTGTTCAGACCTGGTTGTCCCTTTGGACATGGCCCCACCAACCCTGCAGCTCATGCAGTGGAAGGAGAGCGGCGGTACAGATAAACTCTTCACACAGCCGTGTACCACTGTAGCAGCTCCACAGATTAAGGAGGTAAAAAGATTAACACATCCCAGCAATGTTGGTGTTTTATCTAAAAAAAACAGTGAATCTATCAATAGTGAACATTCAACTGAAATTACTGCTGTTGCCATTAAACTTAATTTTGCCTTTGCAGCTCTTTGCCAAGAGTATTTCCCAGGTGAAACCTTATGGTGTGCGTGAGAAGCTTGAGGTGATGCGCCAGGATAGACAAGAAGGTAGGAACTTACTGTGAGCTATAATCTCTCTATTTGAATGCGTCATTGGTGTTCTCTGTTCTGCCTTTTGTGACATGTAATCTGCATTATTATGTGTTGTATAGTTCAGAGGGACATAAGCACCCTCACCACAGACGTCAGTGTCGTAGATTCATCAATAGATCCTGAAATAACACACAACACCGACCTGCCAGACCCTGATCACACAAATGACAGTCATCAAGTAAGCATTAGCATGTCGGGTGAAGAGACGTTATTAAATTCCCATTCTTGATGCCCTTTTACCAGCTTTTATGATTGGTTTATTATCTGTGCCGTGCGTCTGTCAGGATGAAAACAGATCAGAGTTCAGTCATCCAGAACTTCCATCAGAGGCCTCCATGTTTGTCCATCCGTCTTGCATGCAGCAGGAGACTCCGTCAGCTTCCCTCCACACTCAGGTGCCTGTGAACACACACAGTTACAGATAGAAACAGGGCAGGGAGTTAGACTCTGTTGGACTCCAAATTTCACTGGCTTTATCTTTGGAATGAAAGTAAACTAATAATGGATGGTGATCTGAAAAAAAAAAATCTGATACAGTAAACAAACCGCAAATCTATCAGCGTTTGCCAGATGGCGGGTGATAATTTGTAATTTCCCATGCTGCCTTGGAGATGTTCCCGGCATCACTGACTGAAATATGGTCCATTTCTAACCTGCAGTCTATGCTGGACAGCCAGGACTTTGAAGAGAGGAGGATAACCAGACGTTCACAGAAGCTTCTGGACGCTCTAAAAGTAAGGACCTAAAAATAGATGTTCAGATATTAGAATCACAGTAACGCCAATCTTAACTATTATATTATATCTGTGTAAAGCCTGTATGTTTCCATGTCAGGCTGTGTCCCTGCTCTATTTAACAGTGAATAACAGATACAAATCTATAGTCTCAATAGACAGGGGTTTAGGGATGATTTGGAGAAATTAAATTGTCTCTTGTGTTTGTTTGGCAGAGCAACAGTGACACCACATTCAGCCTAAACGCACTCTGTGAAGGAAGCACTCGCTCGCAGGCTGCAGCCACTTTCTACTGTCTCCTGGTCCTGAAAAAACAAAACGCCCTTCACCTGCACCAGAGAGCACCCTACGAGGACATCACCGCCACACCTGGACCTAACTTCTACCATTAGTAAAACAGAGAGTTTAAGTTTCTTAAAACTACAGAGGTGCAGTCTTGGTTCTACTTGATCTGCCCTCTGCAGAAGTAGTACACATTTGTGTTACTATATCAGTTTCCCAGGGTAAAATTAAATTGAATCAAATTGATTTCTGGGCTCAATAGTAAAAGCAGCTTGAAAAGAAAAATCTAATTTTATATTATATGTCACACACATTGGTATGTTTGTGTGTCAAAACTTGTAAATACTATTTTTGTTCTCTGCACTTTTCATTTGTGAGTATGAATGAAGGAATATTTATATCTAAAACTCTTTGTCAGACTGTTTTTATTCGGCCTTCGAGATCATACAGTATCTGACCCTATATGGGTTTCACATGCCTAAATATTCTAAGTGATCAACAAGATCCTTTGAGTATTTATTGTTTTATTGATCGGCAACATCTGATGTTACAAAGTTATTCTTGTGATATTTTTGGAATGACATTTCCTGCATGTTCAGTCTCGTGTTTTACACCAGTTCCTCTTCTATTTATTCATGATTTCAAGTATGTATGTTAAGACCTGCCTGTTATGTCTTATATCTGAGAGAGAAGAGCAAAATTGACCTTTCATAATAAGCAAATGTTGCAAATGATTGCTTTAAAGTGCAGGTATTATTTGCATCTATTTAAAACCGTTCCCTGTTTCGATGCAAAACACAAATAAGACTGAATGTTTTCTTGATTTGTATACATTTTTATAGCTTCAGAAAGATAACTGTTATGTTACTGAAGTTTGGGATATGAAACTAAATTCATATATTTGTCATTCTTGTGGTCAAGATATTCAATATTCTTGATATTTGCTTCCTGCAGATTAAATCCAGAAAACTAGAGTAGTTATGTACAGCGCTGAGCTGTACCCTTAACAACAAATGGGGTGACTGATGTTAAATTATACATGTTGATGGAATCAAATGTATTTATCGGTCATAACATGTCATCCATTTTATTCTGTGCTTATTCGGGGACAGCAAAATACTTTTTAATCACACACTATAGTAGGAGATGACCACTAATAGAGACCATATAGGAATGACTACAAAACTGGAACATTTTTCATTTCCCACTCGTTCTTGGAGTTCATTTTGTAAAAAGTCTTGAGAATTTACAGTTCAAGCCATTTAAAAAAAATCTGAAATTGTAATGCTTATGTCATTGTGTATTAAAATAAACGCCTAAATGGATGTGGTTCTAATGTATTTCTATTTTAAAGTTTGCCCCTAACTGTGGCTTGCATTAGTCAGTGAATGCACCTCTGCACATTCATCCATCATCTGAGGTGTTGTACACGGTGTACCAGCCCAGCTGGATATCCTCCTCACTCTGCCTTTCACTCACATTGAATGAGCTTTCTAAACTACTCTTCACCTGTCAGACAACATCATCCCAGCGGTCAGTAATAATAATCACTAATGTGCAGTGGAGTCCTGCCAAATGAAGCCTTATTATTATCCCCTACTGTCTCTTTAAGAAGCACCGGTGCAGCAGACGCAGTCGCCTCATTTCATCTCCGGGCTCCATGGCTGCAGGATGGACTCTCATCACTCTCATCAGCACCATCTCTTCTTCCTGTTGCCACCGGGGACTCCATCAAGTCTGGCGGGAACCGAGGCTTCTCTACGATGCACAACTTCCACCTGCCCAAATGGTATTGTTAGATATATCACTGTTAAAGCTGAGTCGGTGTTTTCTGTGTGTGTGTGTGTGTGTGTGTGTGTGTGTGTGTGTGTGTGTGTGTGTGTGTGTGTGTGTGTGTGCAGCTACCAGAGACTGAGATTCAGAGTAACATCCTTGTTAAGTAACCGTATGTAGGACACACAGCTGGGACTTAGTCAGCTGTTTCTATCAGAAGCTGCGTTTTCTTGTATAGAAAGTAGCTGCTGGGCTGTTGGATGTCCTGTTTAAAGACTCCTCTGTAGTCAGCTGGATATGCAAACCAATCATCACACTTTTGAGGCTTAAAAAAAAAAAAAAAATCCTCACACCAGACCTGTGATTATCTAACACTGCTTTACTGTATAGGGCGACAGATGTGGAACAAACCCTGCAGATTTAATGCCTTAATGATAATTCAAGGACGTCTGCTATTCATCCTGAAACACTGTCAGCTGACTGTATATCTCATCTCTCTCATCACGTCTACATGCTGCTGTAAGTCCAGTTTGATCCTCCTCCTGTAGCCTGTGATGATGCTCTGCCTCCTCCACAGTCAACACTGGTACTCACACTTACGTAAGATGATTGCGTCTTTCTCACCAGTAACGTAGTTGCCACTTGTTGCGCAGACAGAGGAGAGGAGAGGAGAGGGAGGTGAGATAGCTCGTTGTCCTAGAATTTAAATATAGGACAAAAAAAAAATCATTAGTATGCGTCTGTTAGACATTTCATTACAGTTTAATGTGTTGTGTCTGCAGAGATTTATCCAGCAGCAGGTGTATTTCAGGCCTAGATCAGCAGGTTCCCTATAGAGCTGCATGGAGACTTTTCAAGAAAGATGAGAACATTTTGTCCTCATCGTTCATTTTTGCTATAAATGAGCTTTTCCATAATTAGGGTGGCAACAGAACTAGCTGATTATTCTTACTTTTAAACTGAGGGCATATAGCTACCACTGAGGTCATGTCCTCTGGGAATTTGAGTTTTTTTTTTTATTAATCTACTTTACAGTCTGTAGTTTTAATGGGAACAAAATAAACAAATAAAGGACTAGATATTGGTGCGTATACAATACCAGACTTTGGGAAACATGTTTTGATTTTCATTTAACAATTTAAGATATTGAACTGCTCAATACAGTGCAGAGTTTAATAGGCTAGAATAAAAACATTTACCTAAATAAAATATAGACTAAAGTCAGACAAAAATTGGAATATGGAAATATCTGATCATAAAATAAGTAAATTAGTCTAAAACTTCGGCTAGCGCATTCAATACCAACTTTCAATACTCTTTTTGGCTAATAGTCAATACCCAGCTGTAAAGGACACAGCCATTTCCTACCATTTTATTCGTGGTTGCAACATGCAGACCTTCATGTGTGGGGGAATACAATACAGACAATATAATTGAACAGTTAAAGGAATAAATTAAATATGAAAGATCCAAATAAATGGGAGGGACTTGGACTAGTGACTTCAGTATTTCTAAAATCTTTGCTACGGCACTGCTTTTAGGGCATATCACAGAAGAGTGAAATTATGTATTTATTTCATGTAGAGACTGTCAATCAATTAAAATATTTAATCGTGATTAATCGCAAATTAATCACAAATCTTTTATCTTTTCAAAATGTACCTTAAAGGGAGATTTGTCAAATATTTCATTTAAACTCTTATCAACATGGGAGTGGGCAAATATGCTTGTTTTATGCAAATGTATGTGTATATTTATTATTGGAAATCATTAACACAAAACAATGACATATATATAATAATATATAAATATTGTCCAGAAACCCTCGCAGGTCATGCATTTAGCATAACATGGCAAACTACAGCCCAACAGGCAACAACAGCTGTCAGTGTGTCAGTGTGCTGACTTGACTATGACTTGCCCCAAACTGCATGTGATTATCATAAAGTGGGCATGTCTGTAAAGGGGAGACTCGTGGGTACCCATAGAACCCATTTACATTCACATATCTTGAGGTCAGAGGTCAAGGGACCCCTTTGAAAATGGCCATGCTAGTTTTTCCTCGCCAAACGTTAGCGTTACTTTGGAGCTTTATTTAGGCTCCTTCGCGGCAAGCTAGTATAACATGGTTGGTACCGATGGATTTCTTAGGTTTTATAGTTTCATATGATGCCAGTATCTTCACTCTAGCTTTAACTGCTACAACCTGAATATAGCAAGTTGCGTTAATGGGTTAAAGAAATTAGTGGCGTTAAAATTCATTTGTGAGTTAACTTTGACAGCCCTCGTAAGGACCCCTTAGACTCCTGTAGTTATGGGATCAAGAACACAGTAAGCCTAAATCCTACATGAATCCACCCCTGTTCTATTAACAATAAATCGGAAATTCTTAATTCTCTCTAGCAAGGAAATGACCACGCTGACCATTTTGACTACTTTTCTTAGTTTCTTTGTTGCCCTTTGGCAGCAGTCAGTGTGAAGGTTTATCGTGTGTCTGTGCAGCTCTGCAGTACACAGCTCAGAGAGAGGCAGCTGCACTGACTGTGAACTCACTGTGTCCCCTTTGTGTCAGCACAGAAAGGACGCTTTATCTGCTGCTGGCCTGGACTATTTCTTTAATTAGGGTTAGACTATTGTCACTGTGAAGAAGCACATAATGGCCACACGCAGTATGCCGCCAGCTGGATGGAACTACATATTTGTGATTTAGATTATTATTAGCTGATTTGCCTCTAATGTGTTTTTATGACGGTTCTCATACGGTCCAGCTGTGAGGGCTCCTAGTGTCCCTCTCTAGAAGACAGCAGTGGAGCTGTTGGAGGTCCCACGCACATCAATGTCTCTCACTCCGAGTCGAAAGCCATCCTCAGGTCAGCGCAGGTACTGTTGCATATCCTTCTCACACCTTCAGTTTCAGAATGATGTTGCAAGATCTGACACTTCTCACTGGATTGTGAACGAGTGTAATGTGATCTCTCCCTTCGAGGCG
>CAKALG010008171.1:0-18056 GCA_916700815.1 Helicolenus hilgendorfi
GCCTGGTGCCTGCAGAGGGAGGCGGGCTGCTGCTCTGTGTGGCCTGTGTCATTGAGATGATTGACAGTGAAGATATAGCGGTGAGCAGGGTCTGAAATTCACCTTTTACCTCACCTACTGTGGCAGGTCACTGAACATTTCTACCAGGCACTCTTGTTTTTTGTCTGCCACTTCTGAAATCTATATGTAGAACACTTTAAATCTGTAAACACTGAGTCAGTGGTACCAGACTGTAGATTTATGGAATATATCATGGAACCATAATCCATGACGCTTCATTTTACAGGTCTGCAAATTTCATGGTAATTAGGTGATAGTTAGCAAGTTACCTATTTGAAATTTCTTTGGAATTACTGCCAAATTACCCCAATATTTACCTCAAAATGTATCGAAAATTACTTTATTATAAACATAATTTAATAATTATATGCTAAAATAGTATATAATGGTTAAAATAGGGTCCATAGGCTTGAGAAGAGGCTGCTCTTCATCAGAGTGGAAAACCAAAACTAATAGAAGACTCTTCTTATCAGGCACAGATCTCACCATTGTGTGACTTATTGTCTACACACCTGTAAACTGGAAGCTAATGTCAGGATTCAGGGAGTTTTTTTTTAATGAAATGAAGTTATTTGCTAATAATCATCTTTTACCAGCAGACATGGAAATAAAGCAAAACAATTAACTTTGTATTAATTTCCTGGAAATCTATTAAATAAATTACCAGCTATTGAGAAATAGCGGACCTGCAAAATGAAGAGTTATCATATATTTAATTTAGGCTTTAGAATTGCTTTTTAAAAATAATATTTCTTAATATAAAGAAAACCTGTCTGCAATGGTGACAGGTGACCTGAAATTTTCACCTGACACAGCCAACATTTACCCTGTATTTGGCAGGTGGCAGGTGCTAATTTCATTCCCTGGCGGTGAGGAATAACTTGTTTTATCTTATCTTAATATGAAGCTTTCCTTAATCATTGCACTATTTGGCTGGATGGTGTATTATAAGTTACAGCTAGGTGTGTGTTATCTCCCAGCATTTCCTGTCTTCAGTCCTGTTTTAGGATTTACCAGAAAGTATTCATGGAAAATAAATCATCCTGTTAATATCCCTTGATGCCCAGGCTTTATTTACCCTCCCATCTCTCTCCCTCCTCCCTCTGTCTCTGCTGTACAGTCAGTGAGGAAGTCTTTTGCCTTGTCTGGCATCAGCGGGGTGCTGAAGTGTTCTCCGGGGGCCTTGAGAGAGCTGCTCCAACAGGATCACAGAGTCTCTCTGCATTTTACAGCTTCCCTACTGGGTGAGAAATAGTAGAACATGCAGCATGGGATTAAGATGTAAAGGAAGGACTAGCAAGAATGATTAGCAAGGACTGGGCTTTCATCTCTCACCTGTTCTCTCTCTGTTGGCACAGCTGATAAGTCATAGTGTGGGTATGTGTTTGGAAGGTTACTTAACAGAAAGTGTGACCGAGCATTGCACAGATCCTCCATTCAATATTGACCATAACTAACCAGCACTGGTTGTTCTGGACATCTTGCTGGATTGAGTTTGCTAGTATGAGCTTCCGTCTTGCTCCACTGGGTCAGTCCATAGTCGTGCTCATGCTGCAGTCACATCGCTGCTTTTCTGCAAGGTCAGACTGAACAACCGAGACAATAGATTTTTTCACATTACCTGAGCAGCACGACACAGAGGTATTCACAATATTCAACATAATACAGTTATATTAAAAATAAATTCACACAGATAATAGAGTTGACCTGCTTTTCTTTAATTTTATAGGCATAATGAAAGTACACTCTTGCCATCTGTGGTTCAAACCAATACATTGTATTCATTAAGTACAGGGTATTACATATAGTTCCTGTTGATATAATTGATGTTCGTTTTTCCAGACTGCTAGATTAAATCAAATGCGAAATTGTATTGTCATTGCATACTTTAATTATGTAAACTACTTGTTTCTGATTGTCTAAATACTGTCTAACTATTCTCTGCTGACTAAGCTATAAGCAGAGTATACAACTGCATACCATTGCAATGATTACATATTATGATATGATATAAAATCATCCATATTATGACAACCACCTGGTGAAGTCATCATGCTTGCGTGCAGGGAGAGTCGCTTTACTAGTCCTGTATTTTGGTTAGTACTTCTCTGCCAGGCCCAGTACATTATCCTCGCCACAATGAATTACTAAGTCTCCCATAGGACATGTTATGAGGATGGCAGGTAAAAAGCACTAGTGTGTTTATAGTTTATAAAATTCTTACTCTACAGCTGCTATAAGTATACCACAGTTTTTTTTTTTTTAATGAAACCATCCTCATCACAGGATATTACCGATACTTACCTCCTCGCTGAATGAATTTCACGAGGTTATTGCAGCATGAAGTATTATGCCATTTGAGCTCTAATCAAATTAGGGAAATGAGAGGATATGTGGCAAAATGGTAAGCCGTTAAAAGCTCTGACCAATATAACAAGACATTAAAAGAGCCATTACAGTGCCTGTGGGATGGTCTGCTGAACTGAGCTTCACCATGTGCCAATGAGAGCGTAATCCAATATAAAGTATGCCTTTCATCTCCCTCACTACACATTGTCCTTTTTTACATGCTTGTAGGGTAGTATTTACAGACTCAGCCACTACAATTATTTGTTATTTTTAACACGCTTGCTTCGTGACATGACTTTTTTGCTGCTACATGTGTTGGAAATTTTATAAAACTAGACCCTGAAACACCAAGCCGACAAAGAAAAGGAATACTCGTACATGGAAAAGAAACTAACTAGGTTTAGAAGTATGGGAGTTTGACAAAACAGAGGATCCAAGGTACAAGGAGATTCATATTGTTGAGGTCTAATTGATCATACTACAGTCTGTGTACCCAAATAGAACCTGTGTGACAGTCACAACAGTCACATGTACTGCATCTTGGGTTAAAAGCTTCGACACACAAGCCGACGGTCGGCCGTCGGACAGTTTGGGGCCGTCGGTGAGCTAAGTGGTGAGTGAGAGTGGTGTGAAAATGGTCTGCAAATGCCGCTTTGTTTCATGTACGTATCAAAGCAAGGGCTTGTACTGTATATCCGCAGTCCTCTGCCTGTAGAGTTATTTAAACGCAGGCGCACAACGTATGTGTCAGTTGGCCTTCGGCTGTCGTCACTGCGGTGTGTTCAAATGCAACTTGTCGGCTAAGACAAAGGTGAGGTGAGGCGACGCAGCAGTTGGCCTTCATCGCCTCTATTTCTTTGAAACAAAGCGGCGTTTGCCGACCATCTTCGCACCACTCTTAATCAACATTTAGCTTTATTCCAGATGGCCATGTTGTTGTGAAAATATAAAAATTAGAAGAGCCTTCTGTGTGTCCTCTTGACTTTACTGGTTTGCTTGCTTTCCTCACGTCCGTTCCTCTTCTCGTGCACTGATTCGTTTAAGATGAACAGACAATCAGAGTGATTTCTCTCACCAACGGGCTCCGCCACTGATCAACATGCTGAATCGTCTGAAAAACCTCAGGCACGGGCAGACTAGAGGTGACGATTTGAGAAACTAAACCGACAGACGCTCACCGACGGCCCCAAACTGTCCGACGGCCGACCGTCGGCTTGGTGTGTCAGAGCCTTTAACCCAAGATGCAGTAGATATGACATTTGTGACTGTCACACAGGTTCCATTTAGTTACACAGACTATAGAGTATGATCAATTAGACCTCAACACTCAACAACATGAGTTCCTTTTTCATGTATGAGTATTCATTTTTTAGCTTCCTTTTTCTTTTAATACCTCTGTGAAACCTCTGTACATCTCATTGGTTTTGTGAAGCATGCTCTTTAAATCTAGCCTGTCATTTCTTTTCTGTCCTTAGGGATGCTTCACACCATGGAGGACCCAGCCACTCTGGAAAAGGTTGACCAAGGTGAAGAGATGCCTCTTTGTGGTTTGGATGATATGTGTGTGTGTGCACCCATACACCCTACTCACATTACACTCACACAGAGTTGTTATGTAGATGTTATAATGCAGACAGTGTGAGAGTGCACACAGGCTATGAGTCACTCTTTATCTCAAAGACACGTACATGATAACTCTCTTTGTGACTGTGATAATGGTCACTGCTGGTTACTAAGGTGATCTTACATTTGCTCAACATACCAGTTTCTAAATTTAACATTTTTGAAGGCTTTGACCTGATTTCATTGATATTCATTCACTGCTCCACTGTGCAGTACCTTTTCTCTTTGTATTTAATGATCAGTGTAGGCTGCTATATGCAGATTTGTTTGTCTGAATGTTGGCCTCTCAGTGAACTAGCTGTTTTTAGCGCACAGTCAGATTTGTCTCACTGCAGCGAAGTCCTCCAAAATGCAAAAATGTTTGGCTAAGTGCAAATGACAGAATGATTTTATGGTAGCTGTCTCAAAATGCCTCGGGGACCACTTGCTGTAATAGTTAGCAGAGTGCTTGAAATTTGACACTGCTTTTGCTCTTTGCACAGAGAATGTAGGAAGAACCCATTTTGAAACTCATTTGAGCCCTATAAATAATGCAGTCATAATGTAGGTGCATGTGAGGAGAAATGAAGGAAGGGGAAGAGAAAGCCAGGAATCTTCCAGAACCTTTCAGCTAAGCAGTCATGTAAAGCCACCAACGTAATGAGAGCTTTGGTTTTAGCTGAGAGGTACGGTAAACCTGCATATTGTTCTTATAACATCAGAACAGTGGGAAACTCCAAGTTCTGAAATGTGAAGCCAATGCGGAAGTGCCTTAAACTTGCATTCTTTCTAACAGCCAGCAGGGGGCGACTCCTCTGGTTGCAAAACGAAGTCTGATTGTGTAGAAGTCTATGAGAAAATGAGCCTACTTCTCACTTGATTTATTACCTCAGTAAACATTGTAAACATGAGTTTATGTTCTCAATCGTTTTATTGTATTCATACATATTATTCATTGTATCATGTATTAATTTAGTAAATTATGGTCCCATTTAGAGTCAAATAGACCATAAAGCAGGGCATGCTTTAGAGCGGGGCTACCTTGTGATTGACAGGTCGCTACCACGGCATTGTCCGGTCTAGGAGTTGTCCGTGTTTTCGTCTTACAACTTTAACCCTTTCACAGTGTGTTTTCAGTTCATGAAAGTTAGTTATAACCTTTTTGGTTGCCTAAAAATGTCTTATTCAGCATTCGGTTGTGCTTAGCTCCAAGATGGCGGAGGCCAAAATGCCGAACTCGAGGCTTCAAAACCGTAGTCCACAAACTATTGGGTGATGTCACAGTGACTACGTCCACTTATATACAGTCTATGCATCAGAAACTATATGGGCTACTGGTACAGCATATAATGACTTCAGATCTAGTCCCATAATCCCAAAGGCACACGTTGTCACAGTTGCTCACAAAATAAACATTGATCGATTGAAAATCCATTACTCATTGATATTAATAAATACAACAAACTGTTATTTAGTTTTTCTCTTTCTCATGATTGCAGAGCTTTTCCTATAGAAGTGTGAAAACTGTGCTGAACTGTGATGTTTATTTAATGAATGCTTCTCTTTGTTTTTTATGTTTGATGTTTGTGGTCTGTGTAAACGCATGCATTTGTGTACGTTTGCGTGTGCCAGTGCTGGTTCAGCTGCTTTTGGAGCTCCAGTGTGAGCTGTCGTATCGCTTTGTTTTGGATGAGATACACAAACAGGTGAGTCGAACACATTTACAGACATATAGAGAAACACCTGCTCTTCTACACATGCAGGCACAGGCAGAACAACGCATCAACACCGTAAAATATTTAACAGCGCTTGTAAAAATTTACAACATATCCTCCCAGGGCCGTTTAGCAAACAGACTGCGTGCTTGTCCCCCTCTTTCTGCTGTTGTGGCACCTCTGGGGGAGGCAGTAGTGGAAAAGCCCCATTCAGCTGCAGGTGGATAATAGTAAAGCTGTGTATACGGATGATGACAGAGGGGTATAACACCAGATAGAAGTGCCGACAGGTCTCATATATGTATGTTAGTAGAATAGAGCCTGATTAGAATGTTTAAGGAAAATACTGGAGTACTGGAAAAAGAAGCAGGTTATTTTATAGTCCTGAAAAACAACTGAATTATAGATTCATATGTAAGAGATCTGGAGTATACATTGGGGTGTTGTAGTACTTATAGCTGGATTTATTTTAAACATAATATAAAATGAAAATCATAGATGTAATTGTGGAAGTCACATTTTTTTCATGCCTGCTGTGCTGCTACAATAAAAAACAACTATATAAGATGTATAGGACATATGCTGTGAAGCTTTAATGAATATGTGCCTTTACATTTTTGTATATCTATTTGTTATTGATTTTGTGCACATCTCTGTCCAGCTGAGTGACCAGCTCTGTGTGAAGGGTTTCCAGCCCACCTTCAACTTCTTGGGGAACCTGGTGGAAGCCGTCCCCAACGTGGCCCACAGTCTGGTGACTCAGTATGGTGAGACACTGCAACAGACACACAGTCGCATCTCACAGTTATATATACAGGCACTGGTGTACAAACAGCAGCGTGCATGAACCAAACGCTGCTGTTTTGAAATATAAGAGTCCACTTTGGTGTCAACATTGCTTTTGTTAAAGGCAGGGCGAACCCGAATGGATAAAAGGGTGATGTATTTATTTATTTAGTTACTGAGATATTTGCATTTAGTGAGTTGCATATAGGGGTGGGCGATATGGCCAAAAT
This sequence comes from Helicolenus hilgendorfi, assembly GCA_916700815.1. Lineage (NCBI taxonomy): Eukaryota > Metazoa > Chordata > Actinopteri > Perciformes > Sebastidae > Helicolenus > Helicolenus hilgendorfi. The sequence goes on from CAKALG010008171.1 coordinate 6,743, forward strand.
CTTCTATCACAATATCTAATTTCTGTATCACGATACAGTAATTGTTCAGTGAATCCAATTAAGAAATTGTTCAAAATAACCATACCATAGTTCATCACATTTGAATATATTCTTCTTTTATTTGGAACTTCCATACAAACAAAAACGGCCTCACATTAGACAACACTTGAGTTAAAAACAAAAAACTCAAAACAATAAAACTAAAATTCTTTCAAAATGGAAGCTTTACGGTTCCTGAGAACAATAATTTCAAGTCTTTTGAAGGTTAACAGGTGCTAATAAATACCAGCCTGACTTGAGTCAGTGCAATAGCCTCACACAAATTTGTATTTTAGAGTGTAGCAAAGAAAATAAGACTCGGACCTCTCCTGCAGGATTTGCTCATCTTTCATTTCAAAAAGTTGACACTGTCAAAATAAACTACAGTGTGCAAATGTCTGGTAATTATGTAGCCAGAATTCTTCCTCATTTCGGGTGGGTTGGGATGCCTCCTCCTGCTTTCCTCATGGCTCTACTTCACTCTCTTCCTCCATGTCTGCCCAAATCACGTTGCCTTGCGAGGCAATTGGACTTGCGAGACCTCGCAAGATTAGCTAGCGCGGTGGAAACGGTATTGACAAATATCTACCGGTGGACCCATTTCTACCATTGCATGGTGTATACTATCATATCTATTACGGGGAGAACAGCAAATCCATAAAGAAATTTGGTTTGGGTCGGTTTTATAAATGCAAATGAGTTGGGATCAGGTCAGATCTCAGATGGCTCATCATGCCGTCACACCTCTCATGTCTCATATCTTCTGTGGCATCTAAGAAACCGGATAGAAAAATAATACGACACACTGGAGCAATTCGCCTCATAAGCCGAGATCCAGATATATATTAGAAATATTACAGTTCACCTTGAATGTAAGAGAAGGATATGAAAGAATATTTAATTTCCAGCATCCCTTGTTCTCTCCGCACAGGGATATCCACGATTTAATCAAAACAGCCTATTTTGACCTTTTCAATTACATCCCTAATGCATAAAAATAGTTGTACTGTGTCCACTTTTGAAATATAGTCATCCATATTCCTTCTGCTTCTGAGAAATGTGAAAAAGTCACAAAACTGTATTTTTCATATCCTTTCCCCTGCACTTTCTCAATTCAATCTCTGTAGCCGCGATGACCTTTTCAATTACGCCCCTGCTGCATTGAGATATCCGTGCGGCGTCCGTACTTAAAATTCTATCTGCATTGCCAGCTTGCTGAGAAAAGCTACAAAAGTTACAAATACATGTTCATCCAACCTTTCCCCTGAAATTTCCCATATATATATGGATATGTTTATATGTTTTTGTACAATTCTGCAGTGTAGTGATGCATAACGATTTCATCTCTCCTACATCTACCTGTAGGATGTCTGCTTACTGAACCATTACGCCTCTCTGTTTAATGGGCGCCGTTAATCAACGTCAAGTGTGTGTGTGTGTGTTGTGTTGTGTTTGTGTCACGCCTGAATGCTTGTTTTTACAGGCGAGAGTGGATGTAGCAGAAGGCAGCGTGGTTATTTTACTATGCTACGTGTGTCCACCTTCATGTATTTTTATGAGTTTAACAAGCTCTCCTGAACAGCCTATGGTGGTGGCGGCAGGTTGTTGTGATGCTGATGCAAGATGCGGGTTGCCTCTATTGACTGTGTATGCCTGTCTGCGGCCTGTCACTCAACAAGTCTCTGTGGGGCTGTTTGGACTAATGACAACAGCACGGCAATGACAACACAAGCCCAGAGCACCCGACACATATCGCTCCCTCTCTGACTTGCTGTCTGCCTGTCTATCTAACTGATTAACCCCTTTGTTTTTCTCACCTCTTTGCTTTTCTCTGCCTGAATCTGTCTTTTATTATCTCTCTCTCTCTCTGTGTATTGTCTTATTCCCTTAGGTCCTAACTGAGGATACAGACAAATGAGTGAGCAGGGAGCGAAGATGAAGCATTAATGAGTTAAGGAAAGAGGAAGGCAGGCAAAGATAACAAGGAGAGGAAAGGACAATAGTACAGGCTGCAGTGTTTCTCACAGGTTGAGATGATCAAAGCTCAGAAGCCCAACAGTGAAGTCATTAAGGACATAATATCTCCACACAGACTACACATTAATGCACCATTTTGGCAGATCAGTCTGCACTTTCAGCTTTATGTCTATGCAGACATTTGAAAGAAAAAAATACAGAGAAAAATGAATAAAAGTGGACCAAACAAATGCATTTTATTAGTGGGAATCACTGGAAGCTGAAAGTGTAAAAAGCCATAGCAAGGCTGAAGAAAGAGTGAAAAACAACAGAAAAATCCTGTAGAAAGCAGATCACGAGACGAACAGAGAGTGGTACGGTAGTTCACAGCGTCACAGTGGGGCAGTAAAACAGTAAACGAGGCAAGCGGAAACAAACTTTTGGTTTTCTCTGTTTAGAGAAAGCAAAAGAAAAACGCTTTTTTGTTTCAGTTATTTGTGCGTCTGTCTCTGTGTTTGTATTCACGCGTGGTGTTAAACAATAGTAAGGCTTTTATTTTCCACCCTTCCTTTTACCACTCTTAAATTGCGTTCTTCCATTTCCGTCCTCTGCTTGTGGAGGTCTTATCTCCCTCCTCCCCCCTCTCCTTTCTTTGCTCTCTCCTCTCTTTATGCCTGGCTCTCATCTTGGCCGCCTCGTATATTTTGGTTTAATCAAACATGTCTGGAAGCCTCTCCTACCTCACATCAGCTCCACAGAGCAGCTGGATTCGGGCTTGGTTCTCCTACTCTGTCATCTCTTTCTCTCTCTCTCTTCTACACCCGCTGACTCTCTGTTTCCTTCCACCTCCAGCGCTGCCCAGCACTTAAACACTGTTTATTCCTCTGTTCTCAAAGACCCTCTTTGCTTCTCTTTCCTCTCTCTAGCCACTTCTGTCTCTCTCTGTGTCTCACCTTCCATCATGTGTACCCTTGTTTTTCCTTTTCCAAGTGCTTATTATAGCTGTCATGCAAACACTCACAGTTATCCTACTCACAGTAAGATAACCATGTGGTGAGGAACATTTATAGATAAAGCCTATTCTGAATTGGGTCTCGATGGTTTGTCATTTTTAAAAATAGGTTCCCGATAATAGAAGCTTGGGAAACACTGATTTATAGTATATTCTTGATCATTTCTGAGATACAAAATTAGTTATAAATATAGTTGATGGTATCAGAGTGCTTTAGTTGTAGTTAAAAACTACATTTACAAAGCTACTTCCATTTGAGTCACTGCGCAACGATGTAAATGTCTTCATTTCATTAGTGCAGTTTGTTTGGACATTTCAGGGCAAAAACAATACGGTGATGTTAAAGAGACTAATTCTTTGTTATCCTAAAGTCACATACTGAACATGCACACAAATACGGTCGGCCATTTGCAACAAATTGTCACTCTGTATATGTATCTGTAATTCCTCTCTCTCCATGTCTTACTTTTGTCCTTCTGCGTCTTTCTTTCCCCCTCTTTTTTTGTGACTCTTCAGTGGATGGCTCTCCCTTCCCTTCTTCTGTCTCATACTCTCTCACCCTCTGGCTCTTTCTCTTTCTCTAACTCACCCTCTCTGCCTCTACCTGTCTCCTCTTATCTGTCTTTTTTGCACCATCACTCTCTCCATGAGTGTCTCTCTATCATCTGTCTTTCTCTTTTTCCCCTTCTTTTGATTCTGAATCATGCTCTCTCTGTCAGAGAGCCAACCCGTGAGTCTCTAGCTCCCGTCTGCTGTGCTCAGAGAAGAAGAGACTCCTGTCCTACGCCTATGTATTTTTTTAATCTCCCTTTTCTCACTCTCCTCCGCCTGCCATTTCACTACGCTCTTTTCTCAATAGCCTATCTCCAATCCTTTAATCTTCATGGCAACCTTCCCTCCAGTGTTGGCTCTGCCATTGTCTGTCACAGCTAAAGCGGTTGTTCAGGTGAAACTCACAATCACACTTTGTTCCCAGCGGTTTGCTCCAATTCCATGTTGTCATCTCGCTGCTCTCATTGTTGTCTGTGCTTCTTTCACAATACTTTACCTTTAACTCTCTCCTGGATATCTTTGTCTAATCCCCCTTATCTTAAAGGGTAACTTTGGTATTTAAAAACTGGACCCTATTTGTCAAAGTGACTAATGGGGACAACATTTTTTGAAATTGGTCCAGTATTGAGCGAGAGTGCTGCCGGTGGCGGCCTCGAAACAGGCTGCCATGTAATCATTTTGCGAAATCTTGCAGCCTCACCCATATTGTTCGAAATCAGATAAATATTCAGCCATGATATTGAAAATATTTGAGATAACACTAAGCTACGCTTTCTGTACTCCCAACACAACAAACTCTTCCTGGCACTCCTCTCCCCACCTCTCACTCACGTTTCCACCATCATCTTTGTGCAACAAGTCACCTCTCACAGGTTTTCAGAATGAGACTTCTCCTTGAGTGAGACTTGGTTAGACTCAATAACAAACAGACCGGGTCAAGCGAAAGGTAAAGAAAATGTTTTTCTTCCTCTGTAGGATCCTTTCCATAATGTTGTCAGACACTTTTTTTTTTATTTTTAAGATTATTTTTTGGGGGCTTTTTTTGCTTTATTGAGAGAGACAAAGATAGTTTTTGAAAAGGGGAAAGAGAGAGGAGTTGACATGCAGCAAAGGGCCACAGGTCAGATTTGAACCCTGGGCCGCTGCTATAAGGACTTAGCCTTGGTACATGGGGCGCCCGCTCTACCAGGTGAACTGCCGCCCCTTGTCAGACACTTTCAATAACAATCTGAGCCTGTCAGTGGCAAAAACAAACACCTTTAGTGAACGTAAATTGACGGTGCACATTTGCCAGGATTACATTGCAGCCCGTTTCAAGGCTGCCGGCTGCAGCGCTCCCACTCAATTCTGCATCAGTTTTAAAAATTGTTGTCCCCATTATCCACTTGGAAACAAAAACATGGGAAAATACCTTTAACACGAGGACTGCCAGGCTCTTTAGGGGTACTATTTTCTCCAAATCCCACACTGAAGAGCGTCTGTATCCCGGTCTGTATCCTCTTGTTCGTGATGATGGGACATTAACGCCTCATCAGTCTCCCTCTCTTTGTGATGACTCAGGCTGTGCCGCTGTGTCTCCACAGCACAGCAACGACATCAGTCGATACGCAGCCCCCACATGCCATACACAGCTTATCTAACAGTTAGAACCTAAATACATTACTGGTATATTATTAGCCGTGTAAAATGTGCTATTTTCATATCATATCTATTTTTTAAGAAACAAATATTTTCACGCCGCCACCCGATGCAGTAATAGTCCACGACGAAGCAAAAGTACCGGAACATAATGTTGTTGTTGAAAGGCTAAATACCAACAAATATGGATTGAATCAGAATATTTAATTTGATAGAAACAAGTGTGTGAATTTTGGAAATGGTTACATCTACCTTTTTTCAATACATTTTGACTTTTTGACTGAAGACTTGAGACAGTCACAGAGAGAGGACGGAGCACCGCGTAGCTCACTGTGAGAGAGAGAGTGGAAAGGTGGACTGCACGCAATGTTTCTGTAAGTTATTAATAATAATTAAAATGTCAACGTTATGAATGAGGTGTCGAGCTATTCAGTAAAGCCTTAAATTATATATGCGTATAGTGTACACACAGCACAGTGGTTATGAGTGCATGTGAGTGAATATTGGCGTGCAAATGAGTATCTGTGTCCCATTCATTGTCTCAATGCGCTTATAGGGCCATTATGCAAATGCATCATTTCAGCTGCCGGAGGAGAGTTGGAGTAGAGGACCAACTGGTGCTATTCCTGACGACTGAAGGGGGCTTTTGTCATAAAAAAACACCCACCAAAAACCCATCTATTTTGTTTTCTAAATGTTATTCCATCAATATGACAATACAGGCATGTGCAGAATAGGTATTTAGGAAAAGTCAGGGTAGGACTATCGTACACAATGACGGAGTAATTAAAAATTTTGGAACCACAACGTTAAATGGCGTGGGCTATGGCGGTCAGAGTATATATAAGATATGGGTATCTGTAGGACACATAACTAGATTAAACACACTTTATTTGATTTGTTGCATTTATATGTAAGATATTTATTTGCTTTGGTTGCACCAACCCCTCATGATCATGTATGTATCCATCATTTTATTCTTCTAATCCTTCTATTTGTCTATGTGTTTACTCATCTGTCTCCCATCTCTGTCCACCAGTCCCCTTACTGGAGCAGCTGTGCTCGGCCATGCTTTACCCAGATGAAGCTCTGAAAGCCTCGGCCCTGTATGTGTGGATCAAACTGTTTGGGACAGCCGGAGGCTCGGTTGCTCAGTCCTTGCCCAGTGCCTTCAGGGAGAGAGTGTGTATCCTGTTGCTTCAGACTTTGGCCAGTGCCAGCTCCCCGCAACTCATCAATAACTGCGTTGGTGAGAAAAAAACATCTGTCACGTATTTCATTATTCAACTGTCTGGAGCAAAGCCAAGATATATTCTATATTAAAATATTCTTCTTGAACTGAAAGTTTTCATGACTTTTTAGACATACTTTTTTTCAAAATGACTGTATAAAAGTATACTCGAGAGCATCATTAGCTGCCTGGATGGAAAATGATTGGCCTCATTTAAATTTATTGAGCACTAGATAGACTAAGTGAGATTGAGTTGCTATCTTCTAAAGGTTTGAAGTTGTTGAGATCAGTACAGCATGCTTAAGCTTAGGCAAGCATGAAAAATACAATAATGGAGCCAAGATAAGGGGAGGATGTTATTAAAAATGGATGAAAATATGAGCTGAGCACAAAAGCAACTGGTTTGGTGACAGAGTGAGTGGATGGCTACTATGAATTTGTTGTCATGTATGAGACATAACCTCACTCCCAGCTGCCTGGCAGAGCATCAGGGCGAGAACTAATAGAGTGTGGACTTAAAAGAGGAGTAAAAGACTTTAAAGTGGCAATCATGTTGTTTTACATCAGTTGAATTTCAACTATTGTTTCATCATAAGAGATCTCCACTAGTTGGAAGGGGTTATTAATAATGAAAAAGAGCTGTTTGTTTGTTTTAGAAAAACTAAAAGGCCATAAAATAACCCGTCCATCATCATCTTTCTCAGTGAAGATCCAGAATCTACTGAAGGGTGAGGCTCGACGGAGAAAGAGGAGGGATTATACGAAGATGAAAGAGTGTTGCTATCTTGTCGAAATTATGAGTTATAAGGATAATAAGCACATAATAAGCTCGCCGGCGTGTGCAGCGTGTGATAACCAGTATGGAGTTATTGAAAAGGAAAGTCATTATTATCCTCTAGAAATTGTAAGTTGTTTTATCACTGTATTAACTTCGGAGAGAGGTGGGGATGCACTGTGGGTTCGGAATAGAGGTGCGAGGTAAATTCACTCCAGCTTTTAGAGTAGCTGCAGTTGAGCTTTTGCCGTCGTTGTTTGTGTAATTTTTAGTTGATTTAATCTTAATAGGCTTACCCTCACCAACCCCGGTGAGAACAGCAACATGGAGGAATTAAACTGGATTATGATTCGTTTTTCTTCAGCGCTGTATTATGTTGAGTTTTCAAGATATTTCTGTGAAAAGAAAATATGCTTTTTATAATGTTTAAAAATGATTTCATGTGTTTTTCTTTTTATTACTTTGTGTCCAGATGGCTGGAAAGGAAAACTAAATCCATGCAGCAGGGCAACATTTAATTGCTAATTACATAACTGTTTATTGCATTGTGTGTTTGAGTTCTGATTTGTGTACGGTATGAATTCAAACACTGTAAAGTGGTTTGTGCACATCCAAATCCGTTGCAGGCAGGTGCTGGACCAATAGAAGACAGCAATGAAAATATAAGTAAAGGTCCGCACACTGTAGCTCGAAACTACAATCGTATCTGCTCGAAACATCACCTGTAGATGTGCTAATTAATAAATTCCACTTTGGGGAGCTACAGTGTGCGGACCTATATTTATATTTACAGTATGAATTTATCCTAATCCTCCTTTTTATGGATCCTTTTTCCCAAGATTGATTTTTATCACAACAGTAGTTGTCTGATCATAGAAATATAACAGGAGTAGAACAGACATTGAAGTGTTTTTCCGTGGTCATTTGACTAGTACAAAAGGAAATTGCGATTGTTGTTTGCTGTTAAGGTGACAACAGAACACACAATACTACAGTGGGGCTGTAAAGTGTGGTCGCAGCTCTGACCATCCTCCTACATTGATTTGAATGTGAATGTCCGTTCTACCCCTGTTCTATTTCTATGTGTCTGACATTCATCATGAATCATCATTAATGTATCTCGTCCCATGTCTGGTCTAAAACCTTGTTATTAACATGTTAAATGTTCAATTTGCAGAATGCTGAGCTTTGTCATCGGTATCTGTTTTCACATCTTGTCTTTCATCTGCCCTAACAGATGTCTTTCATCTGTCTTTCATCTGTTAGGTCTGCTGTGGCTGCTGGTGCAGCTGGGAGAGGCAGTGTCCGTTCTGATGAACAGCCCCGGCAGTCAGATCGTGTGCCATGAGAACCAGGACATCCATACCAACAACAGCCAGAACCAAGAGCAACAGTCCCCTGACCAATGCCCTCTGCCTCTCATACTGAAAAAGGTCTCTGTCCAAACATCCTGCTCCCTCCCCCAAGACCCGCATTCTGACACTGACGATAATCATAACAAGAAGTCCTAATCCTGGATTAATGTGCCTTTGAATAGGGGTTCAGGGAGGGTTTACCCTGGACAAATATTTGTGCTTCATGTCTGGGAAATCAATGTGTAGATTACATCTAGTTAGATTTTCTCCGTCATGACTCACATTACAGCACAGCTCCTGACGTTAGTGTTTTGTTTTTTGCAGATCACCATTGTGTGATGAATTCTTATGAAATCGAACTCTTAAATAAATGATCACCCAAATCTAAATTATCTTCAAAAACATAATTATTGTGTTGTTTTTAGGATCCATTTTACCAAATATATTTACTGTTTTTAATCATACACAACTATAAAAACTACAGGGAACTTGGAAGGCAAAAAGAATAAAAAAAAAAAAAACTCAAGTGTTGTTGCAGTTGCAAAGACAAACAACAGTAACAGTGCTACACGAAAACTAAACATGCAAAGAAATCATGCAAACTCTCCCAGATGAGTCCCTAGCCAATAAGATAATTTACTTTTCTGAGCTTTTCCGCATGTTGATTTGTTTTGTAGCTGTTATTATACAGCACAATAAATCTGTCTCAGGTTTTATGGAAAGTCCCTCTAAGTAACTTTTTTGGCTCACCCAATGTTTGACTGGCATAGGCAGAAAAGGACAATAAACCATTTCTTTGTAGCCTAGACATTTCTTATAGGAGTTTACAGAGGTCAGAAATCCTATAAATCTGACAAATGTATGAAAACAAGCTCATTCTGATAATTTTTCAAAAATAATTTCCAAGCCCCTAATAGTCAGAATCAGAAACACTTTATTGATCCCTGGGGGCGTTACAGTTGTTCTTATATAGCTTTTTATTGGATGAAAATTAGCTTGTAAACTGGCTACTCTTGAAACAATCTGGTCGTACACGTCGTCTCTCAGCTCCAACTCCAGTCTTGCATCTCAAGTTGCTAATTGGACTGTAAACAATGAACCCCAGAAATATGGTCCCTTGCCCCATTTGTGGCATTTTCGTCGTCAGACCGATAGCCGATGGGTTCCCAGATTGACTTAACATAAACTCAGAGCATAGACAGTGTACTGAAGATGAGAACAGGCAGTTGCTTCATCTCTTTATCATCAGCAGCCTTGCAGAGTTGAAGAAACTATACCTTATGTCTAGAAACACTGTGGAAGGTCTGTACACTGTTTGAATGCTGTGTGTCTTCAATGATTGGTGGATTCTAAAAAAAAAAAAAAATGTGTTTTCCAGTTGCTGATGAGTGGTGATGAGACGTTGCAGGCGACCAGTGCGAGGTGTATTGCATTCGTCCTGGTTCATTCTCCCAGTCAATACAGTGCTCCCTTCATCAAGGCTGACGTACCTGGTGAAATGCACACACAGACACACAGACACAGCGGCTGGGATATGCTAGCTCGCTATACAAGCTGTTACCCTCTCTGATCTTCCTCTATGTTCCCTTTTAACATTCCTCTCTTTATCTATATTTTTGTTATTGCTGTCTCTCCGTGTATCTCGCTTTTTTCTTGTTTGTCTTTGTTGCTTTCCCCTCTGATTTTATACCTACCTATTATACTCGCGTCGCTCTCTTGCCCCAGAACTCTCTTCAGAGTATGATGTGACTTTCAAAAAGAATATTACCATCCTGTTTTGTTCATCATAGGCATCATAAATTTGCATGAAAACATAACACCCTGTTTTGGAAGTGCTATGATGATGAAATAGAACAATGTTATAGTGCAGCAACATTGTTCCCTGTTCTCTCTTCACTTTATTTCTTTAACCTCTCTACACAAGTTCTCTTTTTCTCTCCATCTCTCTTCTAGAGTTTCTGTTTGACCGTCTGGCCAGTAGTACTAGCGAGGTGCTGCTGTGGTCTGCCTACAGCTGTTTGGTGTTACTGACTAACGACCCACTCTTCTTCTCCCAGTGTCACTCTGTTTATGGTGAGCGAGCGTAGACAGATCAGAAACATCACGTCATCCCTGGTTTGTGTGTATATGTGTGTGTTTGGTCTGTATGTGAGGGTGTCACTGTAGAACTTCCGTTTTGGGTTTCGTAATTGCTGATGGATAATTGATGGACAGACAGGTCATGTGACAGCTTATATACAAAAGTCTGCGTTCATTTTTCTGACAGTGACAGCCTCTGCCTTAGACTTCATTACAGTTTGAGTTTTAGGCATCTGCTCCAGGCCAAGGCATGGGAGCGGAGTGGAGCGGTGAGAATTTCTGCTCCTCGCTCACGGAGCTGTTCCGTTCCCTCCGCTGAAAGTACTTTATGAACTCCATCGTCAAGCTGATTTTTGACAGAAAATATTGTGGTGTGCAATACACAGATGCTTTCTGGGTTGCTCTCGGGCACGCTGCGAACTCATGGTGTGAGCGGTAGGTACCAGAGCGTGATGGAGTGGGAGATAAGGCAACTCGATCCATCCAAAATCCTCGTGCTCCGATCACATGCTCTGCTCCGAGCACCACAGTTCCGTTACTGTACAGGGGAAACTAGCAGAACAAAGGTAGCTGCTGTACACTGTGTTATTAATCAGACAGATGCTGCTATTGTAATGTAACATATTCTGTTACATTTACAATGGCACTATATATATACATACATATATATATGTATA
>CAKALG010008200.1:0-10788 GCA_916700815.1 Helicolenus hilgendorfi
AGCTGTTTCTTCTGAACTTCCTCATTCATGCAATTGTCTTAAAAAGCACAGAATTAATGCTAGAAGTAGGATGTCTCCCTTGCTGATAAATCTATCTTCTTCTGAGGTCAGCTACACAGTTATGCGGGTAACATGTAAGAAACATAACACGTCATGAAAAGTGACATTATGAAATAAAAATTGACATCATGAAATCTAAAGTAGGGCTGGTACGATACCAGAAAATTAGTAATTCAAACTAACATCAGTGAAATTCCACAATTCTCGATACCCAATTCGATACCGCAGTAAAAAAGTAAAACAGTAAATCCTATGTACCTCAACATCCACACATTTATTACCGTTTACATACTGTTTTTTGTTAGGAAATTAAACAGGTGATAATTCCCTCTCTATTATCTAATTTATTTTAGTGTGAAAACATCTTCTTCAAACAACAGGATTTATTCAAGTTTCTTGCCTGAAACTACATTTTACGGGATTACATTTGAACACATCATGATAACGTTAGAATTTACCTTCGCCCAATATAATTTCTACTGAATAGCCTGAACATATCATAATTTAAATCAATGGCACCTCCCGTGTTGAAATCGGCAGTACGAGAGCTAGTTAACGTTAGCTGGTTGCAGCTCGTAGAGCACATTTCTGCACGGAGCTAACAGCTAACAGCTATAATCAACTAACTCCCATCCTGCCAATTTCAACACAGATTTGTTGTTCCCCATGTAGCATTATCTGGAAAAAAATCTGGACAAGTCGATAGTGACTTTAATGTATCCCTAACACATTTTCTATCATCCCCAGGACGACTCGACGACATTAGTCTTGAGCCCTGATGTAGGTACCGTCACATTTTCAGAGTTTTAGCATCAACTTGGTACTAACGTATCGGTTCTTGTGACATCCCTAATCAAAAGTGGCCTGAAATACAAGTGTCATTGGGGAAAAAGCCATTGTGAAACAAAAGCACATTTTTGTTGGCATTTGAAATGATCTATTTTGAGATTAAAAAAAAATGAAGTTCTATAATTGTGCAATAAGGTTGAAATAACGTTTAATCGAAGCAAAAAGTTTAATCTGGCTCAACTTTTGGTTAAAAAAAGCACAACTTCATCCAGTAAAATACTACGGGAACCAATCAAATACAAGACCACATTCCTGGTGGGTTACTTCCTAACATGAATGTCGTTTTCTACTGTTTACATAGCGATAGTTGCAATGAACGACAAAATAGTTGCCACAGCTGCTACTACAACTTTCCAGAGTTGTATGACAAAACACGGTGCAGTGATTTGGTGTCTTAAAATTCACAGATCAGTCTCATTTATAACCCTTGCTTAAAAGCACAAAACGGGGTCTGAAGTGTGCGTACTGCCACTTCCCACGCAAAAGTTGTTATCTATAAAAACATACTTGGCGGGAGAATGTGTGCACATTTAGGGAAACTCTGACCCATGCATACGCACATTATGGAGGCGGGACACTGGTGACGTAGATGGTGAGGTGGTGAATTGAAGCCAGATTGTAGAAAGTAAATGTGAGAGGAATCATTATACGTATTAAGCACCTTTCAACTGTAAAAGACGTAAGCCAACTCAAATCTTAAATCAAATGCTGCTCAATATTTAATCAGCGCTGTCTCACCATCACATTCCCTCCAGCCCGGAGCGAAGAGGAAATGAGGGCCGGACTAATGATATTCGTGGTCAGCTGTAGAGCACCTTATAGCTGATGAAATCATCATTATTGGTTGCAGAAATCTAAGATCAGATAGCATCTAAATAAGGCAATTTAGAGTCAACAATGAACCTAACCTGTATGTTTTTGGACTGTGGGAGGAAACCTGAGAACCCGGAGAAAACCCCACGCTAACACGGGGAGAATATGCAAACACCTCACAGAAGGACCCCAAGTCGGGTTTTGAACCTGCGACCCTCTAGCTGTTAGGCGACAGTGCTAACCACTGCACTTCTAATCTAACTAATGAATCCATGTTTATTTCTGATTAATGACTAGAAGAACTTGATACAAGTGCTGAACTGCATCTCATCAATTCATCTCCAGGTTCCCTGCAGCTTTCAGATGATGTTCATCACTTCTATGTGACATCTACTGCTGATCTGCTATCTCCCCCCTAAGGAGACAAAAACTGGTCTATGTGGGTGTCTTAATGGACATTATATGGGAAGCTCTAAGTCTGTCCTGTTAGAAAAACTAAATGAAGGTGATGTACCGTTTATCCATGTTGAGTAGGAATATAATAATGACAAAATGAATCCTTTCCTAAGCTGACACACTGCCCACACAGTTATCATCATTACCAGTTGGTCTTCTTGAATTAGAAAACATGCTGGGATCTGCTTGTCCTCTTGTCCTCCTCAGCCACAGGCGACAAGCTGACGCTGCTCTCCTCTGAGCTCACAACTTCTTCTCAGTGAGGCGGAAGATCCAGAGAGCACATCATCATCATCACCATCATCATCATCCCCACCACTGAATAGCACTGCAGCACATCATCATCACACGAGCCTTCTTCTTCTTCTTACATGTTATCCCTGTTATAGGCGAATTATGTGGCGGTATAGCAACCGTGTCCTCCATAGCAACCCTCCATCACCCAGCTGTGCACCGTCTGCGTGTTCACGCTCGGTCTGACAGGATGAAGGAGGGGATGGATTGCAGCATGTGTTGTGTTGTGCTGTTATGGTGTCTCTCTCTGTGTGACATGGAGCGAATGTCACATCACATTTCCGGCCACTCACGCTATACTGACGCAAAAACCCAGCTCGATCTGAGGTGATTATTCAAGATCTCCGTCAAGAAGCCCCCTTTTAGTTAGTGTCGCCATGCACGACCACCACTATACTGCACCTTGGTACTAAATGTTTCTCGTCACCACACAGTTCAGTTTGCTCATCCAGCTGTCAGCGCGTCAATCAACCCACAAACTTTGTTGAGATGATGATGATGGAGGAAGGTGTTTATTAGCTACATGTGTGACCAATTCTCACCCGAAGATGTTTCGCCATATTTTCACTACGTTTTTAGCAAAAGGCCACATTAAATTGCCTGAAATTTGGAAGCGTGAATCTGCCACAGTACGCGCGTAATAATGGCACGGCTGTGGGAGCTTCCACTGCAGCTTACTGACGGCTGTGTAACGGTACCGGTGATGGTCCTCCTCACCGGTGTGACTCATTCCGTCAACAGGCAGCAGGTCCTATTATTGATAAAGCTTGTTGAATCCTGGAGAAGTCTCCAACCTGACCCGTAATCAATCAATCGCCGGTGTGTTAATAACGGAAAGCTCACCTGTATACCGGAGCAGCTCCTCACACCATCGCTGAACGGAGCACCGGCTGCTAAATCCAAAAAGCAGAGTACGTCCGTTTCTGGAGAGCAAAGCGACCACTGAACAGAGACTCACTGCTGGAATGTGTGTATGTGTGTGTGTGCGGGGTGTGTGTGTGTGTGTGTGTGATGTATGTGTGTGCGTGTATGTGTGTGTGCGAATGTGGGGGCATCAAGTGGCGCAAGCCTGTGGTCCGTGAACTGAGACAAGTTAAACACAGACAGTATCGAGGACACCGGAAGACAGGCTTTAGAAAATAAAAGCAGACGATTATTGTATGATTGCATTTGCGGATTTGCACTGTGGTTATTTATTATATATTGCACGACTTAAAGTGGCAGTAGGAAGAATGTTTTTGGCATCATTGGGCAAAAATTCAAGATTCAAGATTCAAGCCCTTTATTGTCATTGTGTAGTACAACGAAATTAGATTGTGACAATCCCATAGCTGCTAATGAAAAGATTATACAATATAAAAAGAGATAATACAATATAAATATAAAACATATAAAATATAGTACAATATATAAAAATAAAATATGTATATTGGCGAGATGCCAGTTTTTCCAGATGCCAGATTATTGCACAAAGTGTCCAGCATATGTCATTGCACATGTCCGTAAACAGTAGATTCATATTGCACATTCCGACAGTTTGCATGTATCATCTCAGACAGAGGAGATGTCAGAGTTCAGGATGTTTATTGCAGTTTGGAAAAAGCTGTTTTTTAAGTCTCTTTGTGCGTGTGTGGATTGATCTGAAGCGCAGAATATTGATTCATATTTGATCAGCGCTGCCTAGTTTGTCCATTTGGTCGGAGTTCATGAGTGATTGACAGCTGCTCAGAGACAGCATCTTGCAGGTGCCATAAGGCACCATTCATATTTCCTACATTCTCATTTTCTTATTTTTAATTTATATTTCTTTATACATATTATGTTTATATTGTAGCATTATGTACATAATTTACATGTTACATACTCCTTTATTTCTACTAACTACTGTAACGCCCCAATGGGAATCAATAAAGTATAACTGATTCTGATTCTGATAAAGGCAAAAATAAAGTATGGAATTGAATGATTGACAAATAAATCAAACTGGTAAACCAATTTAAATCCTCTGTGTGCTCAATAAACCCATAAGGTGTTCAATATTTCAAATCAAACCTCTCCCATGTCCTCACAGGTGTGGTTATGCATGATGAGTCCTCTAGGTATAGGTGACCAACGTGTTTCAGATTGGTTTCATGGAGGATCATATGTCGACACCGAGTGCAATTTAGCGGTTTAATGTAAAACCTTCATTTTATTGAAAGAGAAGTGTGATCATACGTGATTTTTGTAAATTATATACAGTACTATTATTAGCAAGCACATGCCACGCAGATTATTCAGCATTTATTTTTACCACAGTTTTGTCCACAGTTTTAAGTATCTGTCAGGGACAGTGCACATATCATTAATTTTACCCTGAAACTAACTTACTGTAGGCTACTGTGCTCCACCTGCTCCAAGTTTGCTGGGTCAATTAGATTGTGGTAATTTAAAAGCAAAATATCAAGTAAAATGATTAAGGTATTCAATTACATTTGTACATCAACATTTGAGCTAGATTAAGTAAAAATGCAGAAATTATTATTATGTAATTGCAATTGAATTAAAATCAATACGGACTTTATTTTGAAGCAAAAGCGGAAGTAGAATTGTGCTACTGCGCCGGTGTTCACTCTGGTCGACTCATCCACTGAGAGAGAGAGAGAGAGAGAAAGAGAGAGAGAGAGAGAGAGAGAGAGAGTGAGAGAGAGAGAGAGAGAGAGAGAGAGAGAGAGAGAGAGAGAGGGAACGCCGTTTCTTTGACATGTCGCTTGTAAGACCAGAAATGGAATAATTTTAGTTCATTTCAGTGCATGTATTTTTGTGCATGTATTTGTGTGCATGTATCCTCCTGCAGAGAGAGAAACCCCAATAATACATACTGTACAGAAGGCAGACTGGTCATTTCATCCCAAACTTGGAGAAAATAAACCAACAAAAACAACCTGTACTTTGCATTCATTCTTTTCAACAGAAGTATTTTCTAGAGGAAACAGACACACTTTGCATCAAGGGGCAGATTTATCCTCCGAGCATCATCTGTGCTCCTGGAAGACGGAACCAGATTGTCACAACATGGCATATATTATATAATAAAGGTCACTTTGATCTCCTATATGTTTTATTGAAATATTTCATGAGAATTTAGGATTTATGCTCCCGACGTCTCAACACTAGACTGTATTTGGGTGTTTCTGCACCTATGGTCACTTTTGACTCTCCCAAATGAATAAAAATCAAACTCTATGAATTTAAATTTTAACCATCAGAGTATGTAATACATATAAACAGATACACAAAATTAAATTGTTGTTAAGACTTTAATCTGTAACATTTTATTTTATTTATTTAGTTTATTTTTTATGGTTTTCATCACTTGTCCTTATACTAAATGTCCCTACAGCAACATTACAATAATGTTCATTTTATACATTTCACTTTTATAAATCCCTTCGACATTTAAATTCATTTTCATCGAGCTTTGTGCATCATTGTAAATACTGATATACATTTTGTTTTAACATAAAATCCAACCAGTATAACCATCCTTCACTACTTCACCCTCATTTAATTAAAAAAACACATAAGCACACCAAATTCATGCATGTTCATTTATGGCCCATTCATTCAGGATGCAGTGGTCTATCCTATGATGACAGCAGGGTTGGTAAACAAAGTGGTGTATTTAGCTCAGGGAGTGTTAATGATACATATACAGTTCACACTACAGTTAGCACTTCACTATGTGCAAGGAGGGTGAAAAGAGGAGAGGTCATCAACACGTCTTATCTTTGGGGTGCAACACATGTGCAGTAAAATGGTCCAAAATTGAGCAAATCGCTACGCACGACCGCAGCTCCAGTTACACTGCGCGGGTGTTGTACCCCACGACGTGTCCCAGCCTCTTTCAGTAGGCCTTGATTGGGAAGATGAGATGATGTGTAACAACAAACTTGAAAAGGGAACACTCACATTGGCACTGACTCAGTTTAGAATCTGAATCATCTGCAGGATATGGTGGATCCCTTACAGAACCTCAAGACAGACTGAACCTGAGCCTCTTGATTGTATCTCAAAGACACTAAAACTAGAATCAACATCCCAGTCAACAGTTTCCAAGTTCCCTCCTGACTGATGGTTGAAAGATCATCCTGTCTTATGTTATCATCCTCTTCAGCCCGCCTCAGCTTTTCAGACAACAAAAGACTGCTGTTCCAACAATGCAACCAAAATCTGACAGCACATACTGAGTCATCGTGTCCGTGTCAACAGTTCACTTCATTAACCCACATCAAGCATTATATTTAACTATGAAACAACGTGTTTAGATTTCAGTCTCTCAGCAACACATTTTCACAGTCACAATTTATTGCATTTTTATTTTCATTCCAGCAGGGTTTTTTTTGTTTTTTTTAAAGTGTTCTTTTTTCAAAGTCTTGTTTTTATTTCACAACACCACTTTGTCTGTCAATCAAGACCAACAGACCAGAATTAGTTATGTGACTGGGTATCCACTTATTAAGACCAAAGTAACCCCTGGAATGAAATAAAGATGACCTGTCATAAATACTAAATCATCTATGAGTATAATGTATGAACATGATGTGTCATCATTTATCTGGTATCTACTGTACAGAAGCCCTGAGAGGCAAGTCAGAAAAAGTCTGATCGAAACTAAAACACTATAGATAATATATACAACACTAAGAACTGATGAAAAACAATATTTTGCCAGGTTAATTGTTTAAGTTCCTTAATTTTTACAATAGGTGTGAACAAGTTTTGCCAGGATAATTTTTCTAATTTAGTTTTGTTTGTTTTCTTTCCATCTATGAAAACAGGCGAAAAAAAATGTTTTGGACGGGAGGATTTATGCGTTTGAAGTATTTGTTGTTGTAATACTCATTTCAGCCACAAGAGGCTGAAGAGCACCACTACCCAATGTTCTAAATAGGACTATGGTCCCAGACACACCAACCCAACATCAGAGAAATAGCGGCAATGAAGGCCAATCTTTGCGTCGCCTTACGTCACATTCGTCTGTACCGACCATTTGCTCTCAAACACACCGGCCAGTTAGCACATACAAGGAAATAACTCTCCACACCAACAGGCGGCGGTAGTCTGTATTCGTCATTCAAAAAGGTAAAACGGAAGACCGAGGATGGCGGATATACAAGCCGTTGATATAATGATAATATGAAAGCGGCGTCTGACGACCATTTTCACACCACTCTCTCTCACCACTTAGCTTCCTTACAGATGTCCATGTTGCTGTGAAAATATCTGTATATTGGAATGATCAAGTGATATGAAGATGAACAATGAGAAGAGACTTCTGTGTGTGTCCTCTTGACTTTACTTGTTGGCTTGCTTTCCTCACTTCTGTTTCTCTTCTCTTGCACTGATTGGTTTAAACTGAACCGCCAAACAGAATGATTTCTCTCAACGAACGGGCTCCGCCACCGATTCAACATGCATGGGGATGCATGGGGATGAAAAAAAATGTTTTTAAGGAATTTAGAAAGATTATATTGGCAAAACCTTTATTTTCACCTGTGTTAAGTCATAAACACAAGAGAGAAAACAACAAGACCCCCAGTTCCTCAATCATGTGGTCCACATCATCCCAATCAGCAGGACCAGGGCTGGCTCTAGCCCTTTTGATGACCTATAGGTGAAATTCGGATTTTGTTCAGTGTTATTTTCACTGTTCAAACATAGTAGTTTTAAGCCCAATCATGTAGTTCTTTCCTAAACCCAACTACAGTGTTTTTTTTGCCTGAATCTGGCATGACACCAAGGGGCGAGATGACAACAAGGGGCGTGATGACACCAAGGGGCGTGACACCAAGAACATGAGAACATGTTGGACAATCTGTTATCGTGTGACCCAAGTTCCAGAGGAAGACAGTGAGTTGTGGATGAAAGTCCTGGCAAAAGCTAAAAGGTGATACTTAAAAGATACATTATTTCCCACTCATATGGGTTCCTATTTCAATACACACAGTGTATGGTGGGGTGAATCAAGTTTGGCTTCCTGATGAAGGGAAACGTTTCCCCTGCTCACCCTGTGAAGACCAGGTCAAAGACAAGCAGCCTCCAGAGCAAGAGCTTTTTCCACATTTGATTCATGAAATTGATCTAATTGAAGTGAGAATAGCTTAATTTCTGGCCTACTATACCTATTTACAGTATATGTATGACCTATGTTAGATAATCAGAAATGAGAAGCAGTGAGTGTCACAGTTGTCTCTTATTGAGCCACAAGATGGCAGCAGATATATTAAAATTAGAGCTGCAGCAGACCTAGAGTTCTCTGGGAGTTTGTTCCAGTGCACAATGAAAATGAAATGAAAGCTGATGTCCATATTTAGTGTGTTCATCTAAGTCCAAAGATGGCCATCACAGGACTGTGGTCTACAGCAAAGGACTCCACTTTCTAGACCTGTGCTGGAGCCGATCCCAGCTGACATTGGACGAAGGCGGGGTACACCCTGGACAGGTTGCCAGACTGTCACAGGGCTAAAAAAAAAAAAACTAACATTGACTAACACTAACATTTTTCTTTTTTCCCTGTTAAAAGGATTTTTTTGGTTAAGTTTTTCCTTATCCGATGAGAGGGACGTACTGTAAAGGACAGAGGGTGTCATATCCTGTACAGATTGTAAAGCCCCATGAGGCAAATTTGTGATTTTGGGCTATACAAATAAAATTTAATTGACTTGACTCTCGTCTATGAGTACATGCACGCTTTCTTCTGCGCAGTGATACGGTTGGCGGGTGTACTTCCTTAGAAAGAAATAGTTCCTACATGAAACTGCTCACAACAGTCTGTGGATTATCTTGAGTAACCGGGTCAGGATTTCTAGAAAGAGACATTGCTGTTGAGTTTTCAAATGTCTTTTTTCGGTGCTTTGAGCACCACAAGCCGAGTGCCATTCAGTTCCATTATATTGGAGAGAAGGCAGAGCTCTCTACGGCCGACATCTACAACACTCAGCAACTCACACCAGAACAATCTAGACAGATAAATAGCTCTACTACTGTCCCTTTAAAGCTTCAGTAGGCAACAATTGTTTTTAGCATCATTGGGCTAACATTACATAATAACCTTTCAGTATATTGTAATTCAAGTGTTCTGAGAGAAAACTAGACTTCTGCACCTCCTCATGGTTCTGTTTTCAGGCTTTAACAAATCTAGCCCGTGACGAGGACTTTAGCCAATCACAGGTCATTTCAGAGAGAGAGCGTTCCTATTGGTTGTGCTCCAGCTGGTGGGTGGTGTTTGGTATTTCCTCAACTGATCTCAACACGGCTGCCGGGTCACAAACTTTCTCATTTTACAGCTAAACAGTACACTACAAGATGTTTCTGAAAACATTTGAGGTTCACGAGTGAGAGAGAGAGAGAAGCCATTAGGAGCACCGGAGGACACCGGAGGACACCGGAGGAACACAATTTTTTTCAGGTTACCTGTCTCATGTTCTACTGTCATATAGCAGCCATTTTATAATAATAACTTGTTTTTAATCATATTTGCTCCAGTCTTGCGTACTTCAGCTTTAAGGAGAGTGTCAGGGAGAGTTTTTTCAGACAGAAAAAAAAAACATGTTGATTGGGCGTTCTTTGCCTTAGTATTGTCAAAAAATATTGTCTGACGCAAATTTGTTTTAACTATTTTTTTAACGCATTATTGCAACTTGCGATTTTACAATTTTAAAGCTAGAGTGAAGATCCTGGTATCATATAAAACTAGATAACCTGAGGAACCCATTGGCACCAACCACGTCATACTAGTTTGTAGTGAAGGAGGCTAAGTAGTGCTCCAGACTTGCTCTAAATTTTGGCGAGGAAAAACTGTCATGTCCATTTTCAAAGGGGTCCCTTGACCTCTGACCTCAGGATATGTGAATGAAAATGGGTTTTCTGGGTACCCACGAGTCTCCCCTTTACAGACATGCCCACTTTATGATAATCACATGCAGTTTGGGGCAAGTCATAGTCAAGTCAGCACACTGACACACCAACAGCTGTTGTTGCCTGTTGGGCTGCAGTTTGCCATGTTATGATTTCAGCATATTTGTTATGCTAAATGCAGTACCTGTGAGGGCTTCTGGACAATATCTGTCATTGTTTTGTGTAATAAATATATAAATTTGCATAAAGCAGCATATTTGTCCACTACCATGTTGATAAGAGTATACTATATAATATGTTGATAAATACTTGACAAATCTCCCTTAAAGATACATTTTGAACAGATAAAAAATGTGTGATTAATCACAATTAAATATTGTAATGAATACACAGCCCGAGTGTAAATATTTAAAAATA
>CAKALG010008228.1:0-10570 GCA_916700815.1 Helicolenus hilgendorfi
TAACTCACCACTTACGGAGATATTTGAGCCTGTGCCTTTCAGCTTTTATGTCATACTGCAGAATCATGTTTAACAGAGGGTCTTGTTTATTCTGAAATTGTGTTTTTGTGGCAGAACCAGAGATGTGGTCACTTATTGGTCGCACTGGTCCGTTACATTAGATGTAATCAATATCAGTGATTAGTGATCAGTAGCCAACACTGCATGGATACCAGTACCAGTTCACAGCCTGGTTGCTGCTAATCACTGAGTGACCCACACAGTGTCACAGATGTAAACAAACCGGTGTCATTCCCAGGGCGTCAAATACCGACACTTGGGCGGTGGCCTTTGGCGTCTGGTACCTAAGCTTTTAGCATCTGTAAAAGACGCACCATGTTTTAACTAACTCCAATATAAACCCATCCGCGGCACTATTAGACGCTGAAAGCAACGGATGTAGCATTAAGAGCAAGAAGTCCTCTAAGGCCCAGAGAGAGAGATGTGGGATGGGTTAAACAAACTGACGTATTCACATACAACGGTTCGTATGATATCTTACGAAAAAGTTAATCCTCCTTTTTTGTTAATTTGTCCAGCAACACATGTCGATTTACGTAACGTCGATACGTAACTTACCTGACAAATAAATCAACGTTGACTTCTGGTTTCAAACAGAACATGAACGCCAGTCTCCTGGGCAAAAGTCCAGTATTTTTGGACCCACCCGTCCACCCTGATGTGGACATAGATGGATGGAATGTGTGATTGCAAAGTACCATTTTTGATTTTCATCACTACATATTGTCAAGCGTGAAAGTCACTGCTGTCATTTTTCAACTTGTAAGCAATCGTGCAACTGTCTGTACTTTTTGCTTCTTTTTATCTCCTGGGATTGAGACTTGAGATCCTCACTTCTCTTCAAGATATTTGCTCTTTGGAGGAAAAATCTTTCTTCAGTCTTTCTCAACACAGGAAATGAATTGAATTTCGTGCCACTGTTCATCTCTGTTTGTCGCTGTCAGTGTGATTTGGGCGTAGGAAGAGCGGGGAGGTAAAAGCAGCTGACGTGGAGCTGAGGTGAGGAAAAAGACAAAGAAGAAGAAGAGGAGGAGGTGAAGAGGAAAAGCAGGGCTGCTACGAATGCATTAGTCATCTGAGGTTTAAAGTGAAGTTCTGCTTTACTCTGTGAGTCACTGCTCCACCGGAGAGAAGACAGAGAGGGATAGATGAGCAGCATCTAAACGCTGCTGAGAGTCTATACAGCTGAAACTTCAGACTAAGTGAGAGACAGATGAAGAGAGAGATGAAATATTTAGTGTAATAAAGTTCAGCTATAAGGGAAAGGAGCTCACAGTGAGGAGGATACAGAAACACAAAGAGACGGAGGCAGGCTGGCCGTCACGCACACACATAGTTGAAACAACACACCTAAAGAACCCGTCATTGGATCCTTCAGAACAAATGTGTGTGTAGAAGCAATTTCAAACCGAAAGAAATCTATTATATCTACTTTATTTCCAAGACATTCTTAGAAATGACAAACATGCACAAAATCAAGCACAAGACACCTCCAAAAAGTCTATAAAATGTCACAAATAATGACAGATTGCCTCCTCAAATCATCATAACCCAAAGAAGTCTGAACGTATTTAGTCCGACCTTCAGCCAAAGAGCAATTTGTGATATAAAACAAAGAAAAGAGACTTAAATTATTACATTTGAGAAGCTGTTACCATCCAAATGTTTGGTAGTTTTACTAAATTAACTTAAATTATTATTTATTTATTACAACTGTTATCAATTAATCTTAATTTGGTTGTATGCTAGATTACTGAAACAGTCCAATCATGTCAGCAACAAAGGGATACTGCCCTGTATAACATAAGACAGACTGTTCTCAAGCATTGTTTGTAGCTATACCTATGAAAAGTAATGCACTATAATTCGTATAAATTCCACAAAATCAATTTATATGTAATCCACATAATTGTAGTATAAAGAGCGGCAAATGTCAAGTAGGGAGGAGGTCGAGGTGGATGGGTGGGTTGAATAATACTGGTCTTTCACCCAGGAGGCCGACGCTCGTGTCTCGTGTGAAACCAAACCAAACTTTGATTTATTTGTCACGTAACTTCTGTAGTTATTTTAACCCAAACCACCATCCTTTCCTAAGTCTAACCAAGTAGTTTCCTGTGAAGACAGAAATTTATTTTGAAAAGACTTCATGCATGTAGCACGTGTTTGCTGTAGGAAAACACACAAAAATGAGGAATAACTTTTCACAAGATATCATATGATTATGACGATACGTTGCATAAGAATCACGTATTAACATAAGGACACTCAAAGTAGATAAGAAATGTTAATATTTATCATATGGAGCACTGGAACCAGCTGATAAGCCAGATGTACTTTGTCATAACATGTTTTATCTACATTTGAAGCTCATGAAGGGATACATTTTAGGAGGACTTCTGAGGTTGTCAGGATTCAAGTGATAACTGTATGCAGCATCAGAGAGCGACAGAGGGAGGGAGAAAGTTAAAAAAACAAATGACTGATAGAAAGATAAGCTCAGTGAATGGGAGGGTGTGTGTGTGTGCGTGTGTGCGTGTGCGTGTGTGAGAGAGATATTCACTGTTCAAACTACACAGGTCAGGCATCTTCGTGCTTTTCATGCCTGAAATATGAAGTCATGCCGTTTTGAAGCAACAGAGACTGGAGAAGACGCAGAGCAGCACTGTGCATGTGTGTGTGTGTGTGTGTGTGTGTGCATGCAGTAGTACTGCAGCAAACTGAGTCATACTACAACACGAGTCTCCACTAGCTCTCATTAGCAATTCAGGGTGGATTATCATACACACACACACACACACACACACACACACACACACACACACACACACACACACACAGAGGATACATATTAAATAGTGTATTTTTGTAGTAGCACAAGGAATGATCATCATACCAAGATAAACTAAAATATATATATATATATATTTTTTATGGCTGTCAATCGATTGAAATAGTTAATCTAGATTAATCGCAAATTAATTTTTTATCTGTTCAAAATGTACCTTAAAGGGGGATTTGTCAAGTATTTAATACTCTTATCAACATGGGAGTGGGCGAATATGCTGCTTTATGCAAATGTATGTATATATTTATTGCTACCGTGGTTTTGTTGCTTGGAGTACAAATGACACGCGAAAAGCCTAAAATGCGTCCTCATGACAATGTCCCGCGGAATGTCCTTCTAATGTCCTGCTATTTATACACCTTCCTTTGAGATCAGTAAGTCAGAAAGCAAATTATTTAGATATTAAACAGAAAAATCTCCATGTAAGCAATATAATGTAATTCAAGTGATCTGTGAATTACGACGTTGGGAATGTGTGTAAAACCACGGTGTACAGAGCAGGACGTGCGGCTCATCCTGATGCCGTCGCCCAGGAACCAAAGAAGAAATGCACCTTCCTGAGATTGACAGGTGTGTTTGCAGCAGCTAATCAGAGTAAAGGTCAGACAGTGAGATGAGCAGTTGGGTGTGTTGTGGGAAGCAAGATTTGTTTGTTTGCTTGTCCACTAAGTGGGTAAAGGTGTGTGTGTGTATGTATGCGTGTGTACGTATGCATGTGTGCGTGTGTGTGCATGCGTGCGTGGGTGTGTGCGCTTGACGAGGTGCTAAGAGTGCTGTCACAACTACTGAAGCATGCTACATGTTTCAGTTTCGTTTTTGAGATGGTTGGAGTGCCTGACCTTTCAGACTGATCCACCTGCTAGCACACAAAGACACACACACATGCACACACACACACACACACACACACACACACACACACACACACACACACACACACACACTCAAAGCCAATTCAAAATATCTTTAATAGAGATTCAAAAGGGGCCTTGAGAGGCTATTCCAGATCTTTGGAGGCCTCCTGCTCCTATCTGTGTCCACTGTGGACAGTCAGCAACAACTGGTCAGCAGACCTCAGAGTGTGAAGAGGAATGTTTGGAAGGAGAAGGTCAGCGATGTAGGAAGGAGCCAAGGCCTGGCTCTGTCCTAAAAAACAAGCTGTAAAACTTTAACTTTGACTCTAAAGGCTTCAAGAAAACAGGTCAGACAGGGAGATGAATGGGACTTCCCGTTTTGTATCTGGCATGTTTGGTTTCCCATAAAGGTCAATATTACAGGGAAATGATTATGTGAACGGGCTTTACAAGGTAAGAGTTGTATTTATGACAAGACGCAATATCACCCTCTTTTATTAATTCAAGTTAGTAAAAGCTGGCCTTCACTAAAAGATTTTTCAAATCTTAACAGATGTGTAAAATGTGACAGAGCCCACACATAACGACATCGTATGTTAAATTCAATAGTGTGTAGAGAGCAGCGATTTGGCCAAAACAGCAACAACACAACACACTAACAGATTCATTCATGAACAACAAGAGTCCAGACTAGAAAAACACAAATCTTGCAAAATCTCTCTTGATCAAACGTGACTTTAGTGTAAACAAACGTGGCGAACAACTGGCAGGAAGAATTAGCGATGTTTTTGCACTACTTTGTACTGAAAATTCACGAAAGATGAATCAATGAATGAAGTCAAGGAGACACGTTAAATAAACATTTGTGTTGTTGCAACAAATTAACGAGTTGGTCCTCCATTTCTGAGCTCCATCTTACTACTACTTTATGCTTTGCGTTTTGCATTAGCTCATGCATTAGCCGCGGCCGCCATGACCTTCTTCAGTCAGCTTGGTTCTCAATCGGCTATCGTTCTTTCCCACGTGATCACAGGATATCCTATCGTAAATATTGAACACGTTTAATATTTGCGACTTGAAATCGGTGTGGCCAGGATGGACTTCCGAGCCGATCGGGGGATGTAAAAAACACTCTTAACATACCTCAAACCACAGGAACATCTGGAAAGATAATCTTTAGAACCATCAAAAAATCAGGGCTTTGCTGACGATTGTCTGGAGGGGAGAATCGGGCCCAAAATCAGCTTGATTCTCTTGTAGTGCGTACCCGGCATGAGTCAATAGGCAACCACTGAAGCAATAGCAATATTGCAAATGAGAAAATATACCAAGTAAAGATATTAAATCACTGTTAACGTTATGCAAACCCTGCACACAGGTCGACGCAGCAGCCAGTCAAAAAGAGAACATTGCAGCTATAGCAGGCATCACAACATTACCCACAAGTAAATCTGTGGTAGAGAAATATAATCCCAACAACAAATTTACATTCTAGAAAAACAGCCAGCAGAGTCTGCATCTCCACAGCTTATTATATAACTGAGCACACAAACACTGACTCAGCTGAGCCAGAAAGGAACTTACGTGCATGTTAGCAGGACTGATCACACCAGTGTTTAGAAGAGAATCACCATGATCACGTTATTAGCTCGTGGAGGGGAAGTAACGTGGCTTTCACATGAAGTTAAACTTTGGTGAACTTTGACATGCGGATTCACACTGCTGACTAAATGCAAACCGTTGCAGTGCTGACCTTTGAGGGAACTGGAGATCATATTATGTTGGCTGTCGCACCATCTAATTTTATACTACTATTAAAAAATTTATCCATTTAATGATGTGACAACACTATGGACGGGGCTCGGTTATGTTGAACACAACATCTTTGAAGTTAGGCCATAGGTTGGGATAAAAAAAGGACTTTGTTAATGTCAAGGTCAACCTTTGTTGTCAATGTCTCCATGCTATATCTCCAACCTTTTAGTACCATACACACCGGTACATACTATGAGATCAGGTCAGCTGAGTCAGTAAACCCCTTTAAAACCTTTCTTAAACATTATCGGAGAGCCTTTCCTGATTTTATTTGAATTTCAATTTCCTTGAACTATCTTTTATTTCTTTTAAGTGGTGTTTTGTTTAGTGACATGTCTGTTTTAATTTGCTGCCCTTGTAAAGCGCTTTGTACTGTGAGTTTTGAAAAGTGCTCTATGCATCTATTAAAGATTATTATTACAATGATAACTACCTTGTTAAGGTTAGGGAACTTTCTTTGTCATGGTTGAAAGAAACCAACGTTTACTGTCGGTTGGAGATGGGAAACAAACAGTCTCCCTCAGTTATAGTCTGATGTTTTGTTGACCATCCATCCACCCTCACCGCCTCCCTCTGTGGACTCTATAACAACATCACCTTACTTCCTCCTTTGCTCCTGACAGTTGAGAGTCATATTTAAAACGGCCATGCCTTAACTGGGAACTGCATCTTTTGCTATGTAATATAATAATAATAATAATGTAAAAAATACAAAATTGCACCTGAGGAATTAAATTAGAAGGTGGGTTATGCGTTTAAATGTGAAATAATGTTGATTTGTTACATAACAGAGGATCATCTCTATCAGTTTCTGAAATCCAACACAGATTCACAACAGATTTACTGGCGTGACTGTAAAAGATATTATTCAGTAATTATTATTCTCATTCTGTCCCCTCTGATTTTCTCTTTCTGTGGACTTCTCTCACTAGATAACACGTTTGTGTGTGTGTGTCTCTTGTCTGAATGGGAACAACACATTTCTCTTACTGTCCAAAATTAACAGCAATACAGAAACAGTATCAAAAGTACCAAAACACAGTCCATCTTTCTCCAATTAGATATTTAACATTTTCCAACCTCACTGGCAGAATGGAAACAAAAGGAGCCCAAATTATCCTGAAAAGGACGTAATATAAATAGTAACAGGATAAACCCTGAAGAAAAGTCAACCAACTCGTGTTTCTGTTAGCGGTGATGAAATCAAACTATTGCATTATCTCACAACTGTCTTGAATTCTTTTTATATTTTTCACTTAATAATTACCCTTTCCAAAAAGAAGTTTATTCAAGTGTGCTATTAGTATACTTCTTTTAAACTTATCTGATATAGAAATATCAGTAGCCTAATGGTACATGTCCACAGGGGTGTTTTTGGACACAAGGGATCGCCTCGTTTCCCAGCATTGGGCGCTTGATGGACTGCCAGTAGGCAGTAGGCACGAGGTACCTGATTGGTCGAATGCTGCTGCTCCAAGCTTTCAAACCAGAACAAACATGGCGCCTTGTTTGGAAAACTTTCTTCCCTTATAATATGAAAACTGTTCACCGAAATGTGTTTCTGAAAGCATTTTAGGTGAGACATAAGCCAGGCAGTTGCTGAATCTGTCCTCATTTTAGATCAACAATGGTTAGTTGTCGCCGGATGCCCCTGATTTGCATAAAGTAGCCTACACCTCAACCCTATGCAACCAAAATGCATTGCACGGCTGCTTATATAGACAATGAGTAGGAAGCATGGAAAGCATGGATCCTTCGGACTCGTACCAGAACTGTGCTGTGTGTTGATTAATCCATCGAGCTGTCCGTGGTGCTGAAGTAGCAGACAGATTTGTAACTTTTTCTCTGATTCCCACCTTTCTGTCAGTTTGGTACAGACATTCATGTTCCTCACAGGAACGAAGTTGAATATTACAGTTTATAATATATAGTAATATAATATATAGTTGAATATAATTACTTTTTCTGAGCTAATCTGTCACATCCAAATCTAATAACCACTAAAGTTGGACTGTCCATGTATACATGTCTATATGGAAACCTGGTTATTGATGGTTTCCTGCAAAACTCAAACTTTGGCCTACACCACAGAGGCTTTTATTAGGAACATTAATCAGTTCATAATCATGCTCGGCGTTTCATGTTGCTGCTGAAAGGGTCAAATGTCCGTTGACAGCAGGCAGGTTTCCTGTGTTGGGCAGAGTTACCGGTTAGCGTTAGCAACGCCTTCACTTTCATTATCTTTCCCCTCTTCAAGCTCCTTTCTTTTTCTCTTTCTTGCCTTTCTGTTTGTTCCTTTTGTTCCTCTTTTTTTTATTCTCTCACTGTTTTTTGGTCCATCACCACTATCTTCACTCACTCGTCTCCTCCCTTCGTCTGGCAGGTGCATTATCATCCTCGGCCAGGGGATGTGTGTGTGTGTGTGTGTTGTATTTCTATCATACCACAGGGAGCAGCCGCTCTCTTTTGTGGCCCGCTGCTATTTGCAGAGTGTATCATATGAGCACAATGACACACACACACACACACACGGTGACCTTCACACACATGCATGCACACACGAGTCTCATTTGGTAACACACACACACACACACACACACACACAAACACACACACACACACACACACACATGCACACAGACACTGATACTGAAATTTGCTCACATTTATGCAGACAAACATAGCCCATGCACACCGGCTAGACACACAAGTACACAAAAGACACAACATGACACATACACACACACAGGGTGCTGTTTAAAGAATACATAAATGCCACCAGCATGCATTACGGCCTCTTCTCCTGTGGGACCCACATATCCTATTCTATCCTATTTTTTAGAGACAGTTTTACAAACTTTCATCAAACACAAAGTGGAAAAGAACTTATACACTGAAGTTATATATAAATTGATTGCTAACAAGAAATATAAGATAGATGCTAACAAGATAATAAAAGTTTACATTGTTATTAGGGCTGTCAAAGTTAACGCGATAACGCAAATTCATTTTAACGTCACTAATTTCTTTAACGCATTAATGCAACTTGTGATTTTTAGGTTGTAGTGGGCTCAGTTTTAAAGCTAGAGGGAAGATACTGGTATCATAGAAAACCTAATGAATCCATTGGTTCCAACATGTCATACTAGGTTGTCGCGAAGGAATGTGTAGGAACATGTGAATGGAAATGGCTTCTATGGGTACCCACAAGTCTCCCCTTTACAGACATGCCATGCATGATTTGAGTATATTTTTTATGTTAAATGCAGTACCTGTGAGGGTTTCTGGACAATATTTGGCAATTGTTTTGTGTTGTTAATTGATTTCCAATAATAAATATATACATACATTTGCTTAAAGGAAGCATATTTGCTCACTCCAGTGTTGATGAGAGTATCTCCCTTAAAGGTATATTTTGAACAGATAAAGAAATGTGCAGAAATGTGCATATATATATATAATTGCCGTGTTGAGAACTGGTATTCAGGGAGTGCAACTGGAAGATAAATCTCTCCACCCATCTGTTCTCCTGACCTCCGCTGACGTATCTCAATGTCAGAATATTTCTTCTCTCCAGTTCTGTCTTCTTTACTTAATCTGATGAGAGAAACATTCACTTAGATTAGATTCAGATTCATCATACTGGTACATACCGGAGACAACAAAATGTAGTTTAGCATCCCACCAGAAGTGCAAACAGCAGTAAAGTATGTGTGACAGAGAGAGAGATGGATAGAGGGGGGTGCATGCATACGTGTGAGATGACGTGCACATTTGTTTGCACGCGGTACAGTATCTGTGCATTGCAGTACAGTACCAGTGCGTGTTGTAGTGCTTTCACACTCCGTGATGACTGCAGTCACTTTGTCTGTGTCTATATTAGGTTTGTAGGTGTGTGTGTGTGTGTGTGTGTGTGTGTGTGTGTGTGTGTGTGTGTCTGTTACCTGGGAGCTGGCTTCAGGTGGTCCTCTGAGGCGACTCCAGCTGTTCTGTGAGAGACGAAAACATGGACAAAAAAAAAAAGAGTCAAGAAACAAGAGAACAAAATACAGACTGAAAGACTGAGACAATGAACAAAATACAGCAGGTATGAAGTCAAAAAAAGACAGACCTCTAGTTAACATTTCACATTTTTAACAATATTTGATATCCTTTATGTAACCAGAAAAGTCCCTTTGAGATACAATATTTCTTCTGTCAGGGAGTCCTGGTCAAGATGTGCAGCAAAATAAAAAGTTTGGACAGATAACATCACTCACAAAAACACAACCAAACAAAACAACAAGCACAAAGAGGCAGAGGATAACCAAGGCAAATGATAGTATAAATCTGGACCAACGTGGTCATCCCTATAAAGCCATGCTGCTTGTGTAAATAACATGAATGTAGTACTTTATTATTAAAGGACCAGTGTGTAACATTGGCAGAAATGGAATATAGTATTCATTATTATGTTTTCATTAGTATAAGGGAGGAGTGAGCAGAGGGGTGCTCAGTTGGTTGCAATCTGCAACCACACCACTAGATGCCACCAAATCATACACACTGTACCTAAAACCAACAACATTTTTCTGTAAAAAAGTATTTTAAAGTATTTTAAACATGCCAAGAATTAAAGTATGCCCTGCAGCTCAATCCAAGTTTGCGAGGTATGAAAGGAAAATGCAGATTAAGCATATAGCTCTGTCCAGGTAATTGGGACCATAGGAAGAATTTACTCTGATAATCTAGTGTTATAGCTGCTATATTGGAGTAATACGTCAGTAAGGCTGCATTCGCACAAGATCAGACGTTGCAGCAATTCACCGTTGGAGGGAGGGAAGGTTGTGAAGAAGTCTTGGAGAGTCACTTTAATGGCCCAATAACTGTGACGATTGACACCTTTTGTTCCTTCGTGGCTGGGTTGTACAGCTCTGGATTGCCGGTTACGTGATTGGCCGCTGCAGCGTGACGGCGAGTTGCGTTTCTCCAAAAGTTGATTTTGTTTCTACTTTTC
>CAKALG010008232.1:0-12093 GCA_916700815.1 Helicolenus hilgendorfi
CAGTCCGCGAGGCAAATTATCACAGGGTTTTCATGTATGAAAAGACCCAATATGAACACTGTAGGTGGACTACTTGATTACTATAAGTGAATTATTTGTATAGGAATGATTCTGCCCCAAGCTGTTTGATCACTATAAGCGGTTGATCTCCGGATTATTGCACTACCGTTTATATTGAAAATGAGAACTTTGAACCTCCTTCGCGGCAAGCTAGTATGACATGGTTGGTACCAATGGACTCCTTAGGTTTTCTAGTTTCACATGATGCCAGTATCTCCACTCTGCGAAGATGCGTTATTAACACAAACACTTTTGCTCTACGAGGCCGAAGTCTCAGCAGAACTACTACCAGCCTCTCTCCCTCCTCTTTGGTTCATCACAGAGCGCTCACAGCTCAGCAGCTGAAGCTGTTCGCAGGGACACAGACCGGCAGAGAGACACAGTCCCTGTGAACAGTTGTCCACTTCATGGACTCAAGACTTCAACCCTTCAATCAATAAGCAAATGAGTGCACCTGTCCAGGCTAGGCATGATGGATGGACCTGTCCTCCTACAGTTTATCTATTACTGCTGCCCCATTCAACAGCATTAATTGCTCGCTCCTTCTATCTGCCTCAACCTGTTAATGTAAACGGCAGGGCTGCACGATTACGGCTGATTGGTGAAGTTGAAGTGAGGAGTTATCTGATACGATACCTTCTCATTTCACTACAAACACCTAAATAAGGTGACAGCAGGCTGGAGGGAGATTACCAGGAGATCACCTAAAAGTTTATTTAGGCTACTGTTGGCTGTATTGTATGGCATTTTCAGTAAATATCGCAGTATAAAACCTGTGTTTTCTGTTTAAGAAACACAAACGTCGGGTGGTTACGTGTCCAGTCTGATCTGGAGTTCACAGCTGATAGGTACTAGGAATGCACCGATACCAGTATCGGTTATTGGGTCCGATACTGTGCTCATGTACTCGCATGGTCTAGTGTTAAAAGTGTTTTTTTTAAAAATCGTAATATCGAATCGCATATTAAAAAAATCGCAATACATAGCGAATCGGCACCCAAGTATCGTGATAGTATCGAATCAGGAGATAGGTGTATCGTCCCAGCCCTAGTACCGAACTGTGACCCCAAAACCGAGGTACATACCGAACCGGGAACTTTGTGTACCGTTACACCCCTACCATTTTAGAATAGGCGAACATAACACATTTGTACCCCAAAACTGCATGTGATTATAATAAAGTGGGCATGTCTGTAAAGGGGAGACTTGTGGGTACCCAAAGTACCCATTTTCATTCACATATCTTGAGGTCAGAGGTCAAGGGACAACCTTGGAAAAATGGCCATGCCAGTTTATCTTTGGAGCGTTATTTAGCCTCCTTCCCGACAAGCTAACATGACATGGTTGGTACCAATGGATTCCTTAGGTTTCATATGATATACCAGTATCTTCACTCTAGCTTTAAAACTGCCACGGCCTCAGAAAGACATGTATAGCCGCCAGTCAGATTTTTAAGAGGTTAAATGTATGTATTTCATCAATACATAATCTTTATTTCGTACTGTTCATTTATTGCATCAATAATCAGTTATCA
Source organism: Helicolenus hilgendorfi (assembly GCA_916700815.1). Taxonomy (NCBI): domain Eukaryota; kingdom Metazoa; phylum Chordata; class Actinopteri; order Perciformes; family Sebastidae; genus Helicolenus; species Helicolenus hilgendorfi. Next base: position 1,595 of record CAKALG010008232.1, read on the forward strand.
TTTTGTCACCCAGTACTACAGGCAAGCATCTTTTCTACATTTGATTTACTTTTAATGTTAGCCTATTGGATCTGTATATTCATCTGTATGTATTACACAATTACACTGACATTGGAGTAAAAAATCTTGGTCATACCATCGTGAAACGGCAGTGTCTGTGGTCATTTTCTACCCACTCTGGTGACCTTAAATCAGTAGCCTATTCAAACCAAACAGTCTTCAAAATATGGATTTCAGAGAAAATCTACACTTTCGATGGACTTAATGAACACAAGCTCAGGTTTTAGGTGTGGAGGGGATTTGTAAAGTGTGATAGCAAACACATGCATCCTGCTACGCAAACTGGCAGGATTACAAGACATCACTTGTGGTTTATTACCCAATATTTGCCTGAACATTTGGCAGGCGGCCATGTTATGACATGTCAAGGCCAAAAATCAAGGTTTGCAACTCTGTCAAACGGACCTGGTACCTCCAAATGGCATGATGCCCCATACTGAACATACACACACTCCTGTACAATAAGGGATACATCTGCTTTTGACATGCTAAAAATCTAGGATTGTATTTAAGCCAAACATTCAATAAATCCCAGCCTATCACGTTTAAGGACTAAACACAATGAGATGGTTTACCTTGATCTCAATTTACATTGCAGAGGAATTCTGAACACACACCACCTCATTTGCATTTCCCCAAGCTCCATAAACATATAAGATATGTATTCCCCTCATTCAACCATGAGTCCTTTCCATGTGATCTAATCAAAACTGTGCATCCTTACTCCCTTCAGGCAGAATCTCTACCCTACAATGCTGTAAATGCTAGAAAACCACCGGGCACAATGGCACCTTCTTACATCTAAAAAAAGGAGCCTACAGCATTGCACTTACACTCATGAATCCTGGGTGTGTATAGCAGCTGCAGTCACGGCAGCACCGCTGTAACCACAGCAGTTAGAGCATCGGTATATGCACTATAAACCGGTCAAATCATGCCGACAACCTCATTACATTTGTTCACCAATTTTGGATTGCCATTTTAGTGACATTTTGCAGCGTTGGTTTGAATGGACTAGCTTGTGCGTCTCAAATGTAGGCAGATGATGATGATGATGTGTAGATACAGCTGAGCCGAGTGTCACACACACACACACACACCTATACTGGCCCAGCAGCGCTTGATTTGACAGCACCAGTGAACACGATTTTCGCCCGGACAAAGATGTGTGCCATTCACGTTCTAAATCCGGAGCGTCACGCCAAACTACATGTGAAAATCTCACAATTTAGTGTGTCGGCTGTGATTAGCGAGTGTACGCGTTTCACATTATTCATTAAAGCCTTCTCTCCATCATCGTCTGTAAATCGGCTCGCACATATGAAGGCGTGCAGTGCGGAAACAGCCCGATCTCAGCCGTGTGTGCAGAGACATCCAGCCCAACATTATGACAGCAGCGTTGAAGAAGCCGGGGTGGGGACACATAGTGGGGACACATAGTGGGGACACATAGCTAGTAGGGACGATCATAACGCTACAGGAGGAGCACAATTAAGCCCACGATTACAATGTGTAGTTTCTATATGAATGCTGACTGTAACGTTGTGGCGTGTCTTCATAGCGATGAGAGGAGAGTAGGGTGGAGGTGGAGGTAACCAACGTTAGCAGCACGATCAATGATCTAACGTTAGCTAACAAGACACAGGGGACGTGTATTAAAGCATTAGATTACACCAACACAAAGACGAGAAGTAAATCATGCGTGTGACTGTGTGGCCCAGTAACGGACAATAACATCAGCTAGCCTTAAAGCTAACGTTAGCCAGGTCTGCTCCGGTTTTAACGGTAGCCCTGCTGGCATCCAGCAGCAGGCTAACTACTCACCTCACCTGTGAGAGGAGGGTTTTATTTATTACAGTTGTTCTGGGTCCAAACACGGTGAATGGGATGTTGCCAGGTCCTGGTCGTGTTAATTCCTCTCAGCAGAAGACAAGTCCTTCATCAGTTATTATCCACAGGACTGGTTGAGCGGTGCCAGCTGAGCTGTCCGGGGTGTTGCTGTGAAGGCTAGCTAGCTCTCTCTCAGCAGCGCCAAGCTAACACGGCTAACGTTACATGTTTGGCTAGCTAGCCACGGACGTCTGACTAGTGATGTGTGGGATGTGAACGAGTCGGTTCAAAGAGCCGGCTCTTTTAAGTGAACGATAAGACCCGGCTTCCGTCTGAGAGCCGTTTATTCTTTTTTCTTTAATTAATTCAAGGCAGTATACGATGTGATAATACGATAATACTTTATTGTCAGACAGGTCTGAAAATTGTTTTGCATCACAACAGCTCCATTTGCAACATCACAGAAAAGGACAAAGACAAGAAACAAGGATACGTACATTTAAACATTACAATCACAGAAGACGATATTCAGGGCCCTTCAACGTACATTTGATCTGGGATTATGTATGATAGGACGATCTTCTCCACGCCACAGGCACTCCATGCACTGACTGTGACTGAATGTTGTGTTAATGACATCCGTGCGACCAATCAGGTGATGATGGACAAGGATCATACCATCAAGCATGGCGGGGCGGGCGGTGCGCGACGGTCTACAGGTACAGAGCAGGAGGGAGAGGAGGACAGAAAGAGAGAGAGGAGTGCGGTGCGTGAATAGCAGACAAGATGAGTGACAGTCGGAAATGAAGCAGCATGTAAAATTACAGTATTATGGAAATTATAAGGTTTAGTATAATTATATTGAGTGATATATCTGCACACATACTAATCATAGGTCAAAACAGCGCTAAATTTGGCTTAGTATTTGGAAGTGGTAAAACGAAGAGCCGTTTGGGAGCAGAAAGAGCCGGCTCTTCTTGGTGAGCCGAGCCAAATGATCTGGCTCACTAAAAAGAGCCGGAATTCCCATCACTACGTCTGACGTTATTTTACTACACGCAACTAGCTTAGCTAACTGTAAGCTACAGGGCTGGAAGCTGCTGGGGTTTTATTTGTTTAAACTTCTTTATAATAGCTATATAGCATCTGTCTGCAGGCCGCTCCACCTACACCAATATGGAAACTAAAGAGAGGAAAGCCAAGTGAATGTAATGCCGAGACTATATTACGTGCTCTCCTCATATATCCATTATAATATTGGTGGCCAAAGAGATTTCCCAGAGGCCGACATGTTTGTCATCAGTACTACAGTATTACTCTAATGCCAGCAGGGTCCAAACAGCGAGCCATACAGAGAGCACTGATTGGACATCAAGGCTGTCAATCCATCTGCGAGCGTTTTGTTGTTGTCACTAAGCATGGCTGGCACATAAACTGTCCCTGACATGAGGTTTTAATCCTCTCATGTGACACACTGACACAGTAACGTATGCTTGTGTGTGTGTGTGTGTGTCCACATAATGAAAATAGACGTGCACACACACACGCACGTGCCCCCCCACACACACGCTGGCAACACAAAGGGGAGATTAAAATGACAGCAGGGGCTATGAGGATAAACCTAAACCCACACAACCACAAGATCCTCATCAACTCTCTCTCTCACACACACACACACACACACACACTCTCCAAAATAACAAATCTGAAATCCTGCCACCAACAACTCATGGAATTGGATTGTGACTCTTTGTGTGGCATAAAAGTGTGTGTGTGTGTGTGTGTGGGCGGTGACAGTTGGCATGTGAGTTCATAAAGCTCTTACACTAAAGGGGCAATCATGGCATTAAAAACACAATGGCTGATTCTGTGATGAGCCGTTGGGGGTCGAACAAAAACACTTTTTTTTCAATATGTCTTCCTCCATGTGAAGCTTCAGAAGTGTTGAAGGATAGGTCATGGTCTATCTTACGGTAATGCAATACTCACCTGTCCAGAGAAAGAGTACAAATAGAGGTCACAGAGTTCACAAGGAGCAACAACAGCTAAATGTGGGTATCAGCATTGACTGCAAATGGTCTTCATTTTATACCAAAAGATTACAACTGCATCTTAGTCACCGTGGGGAGGGGACTGACACCCATCTTTTAAAGGGACTTTCACATTGATGGTTCAATCTGAATCTGAAATTTGGACATGTTATTTTTTTTTTTAATTATTAAAGAGGAGGAGGCCAACAGCAATCTCTTAAAGCTCCAGGTAATAGTGATGCCAAAGCTTTGCCAGTGTGCCAAAAATGCTGCAGGGCCTCTGACATCTCTCTCAATCAGGATGAGATGCTTCTTTCTCTCCAAGAGAAGGAGCTGAACTGTTTTAGGCACTGACCATCATATAATACCATATTCATTTAACTATCCAAACACAATTTTATACATACCTGTGAACTTTGGTAAGTCAATTTAAGCTGACAAAGATATGACCCTTTGTGTCAGTGATGTTCTGGATAAACAATATCCGACCACTGTGTTGGACAGGGGAAAACTGAAGGGGCATGACAGCGATCGACCTTTAAGGTATCGCATATGTGCCGTTCATATGAGTTAAACTGTAGCTGGGTGATGTCAGTGCAACACAGAATTAGTTTTGTAAGAAACTTTATTATGAAAAAAATGGATGCAGGAGACGAAGTGGTACCTCTCCAGCTACCAGTCAACATTCTGTTCTTGGTCTGAGCTGGACTTGAACCGGCGACCCTCTGGTTCCCAAGCCGGTTTTGCATTACGATGCATTCATCATAATTCAGGAGACATAAGGAATCTATTTTGGCTTTCTTAGCAAATTCCTATTTCTAAAAATGTGAAACGTGGGAACATGAACATAAAAAAATACAATTTCATTTAACATTTACAATGGTTTTTAATCCTTTACATTTCTCCACGACAAATCAAAGCAAGTCAAAAACCAAATAAATGGAACGCAGAATACATCTTCCAAATTATTTACACCGAACAATTACTTTTAATTGAAAAAAGTCATTCAGTTTTTAAAGATTATTATAGGATGTATTTTTATTTTTTTGATAAAACTTTAACTCCTCTTCACCACCAAAATAAGTGATGACGAACGCTGTCACAGTTGATTCTGCTTTGAGCAGATTCAACTGAATTACCACTGATAAACAATGAAATAATAACAAACAGTAGGTGGACACAATAAAAGCAACACCTGTACACTGTGATGCAATACAATAAATACTACGTCTACTCTGAAGCTTATATTGTCAAATTCCCTGCAGACCTTGTCAGAATAATTCATGTGGCCAGTGTTTCTGTGTTGGATTGCATTATGTTTTAAGGTGCACCTGCTGTATATTCTGTCTAGTCTGTCTATAGACGGCTATCAGATGAGCAGCATGTCTCAAAAAAAGAAAATTTAAACAAAGTGCTTTCTATTTGTACGTATGCTGCCTTTCAATCAAGACAGTTAAACATCAGCAGATTGCACTTTATACTGTAGAGGACAACCTAAGGCACTTCCAAAGCATGCACATTATGTCACAAATACAAGCACACATTATTTAAACTATTTTACATATCATTATGTATCACTAGGCTGTGACAATCATGACTTATCAAATTCACTACTTTCACCCCCTTTAATCACAGGGCTATCCCCCTCATGACGCACTGACAGGGAGTCCTGTAGAGAGTTAGTTTTGAACCCGAACAATCTCTGTCACATGTTGCTCGCCACAGCCACACATCTACATATAGGCTATTATAATTAAAAAATGTGGAGCTCAGAGGACATTTTGGCCAGGACGGAGAGACCGGGTGAAAGACAGACAGTCCTGAGGGAGTTATAAGCGGAGATAAAAGCTTTATGATTCACTTTTTATTCACTTATTCATTCGCTAATCTTTCGCCTACACGCCTGTTGATGTGCAGAAGGAACTAAAAACGACATGTTTGATGTGCAGATAAGAACAGGGGGGAGAACGTTTGGTTCTGTGGTTCAACAGTCTGATGATGGTTGCACGAAATGTAACCAGCAGATCTGCCGTGTCTGTGCGTAATGTGACTTCACAGCGTGCAACATCATTCTAGTTAGAGACTGCAGTGGGTTGCACTGCGCCGGCTCTCTGTATATGTATTTATTTTGTGCGCACAAATTAATGAATGAGTGATACAGAACATGATAAACGTCTCCGTAAGTATAATATTGTTATCATTATTTTAATTGTGGTGAAATCCGAGACACTTGTGTGTTTTACAGATATTTGTTGGGAGACGGGACAACTAGCTTGAAACTGCGGATTTTGTCATGATCATAATTTAATAATTTTTTTCAGGATAACAAATTACGTTATGTCATTTTCAGTAATTAAAGTTGAAGGAGAGGTTCAAAATTTTTCAAGTCCAGAGAACTACGGTGGCCTACAGGGAACGTAAAAATGTGAATGTCTCTCTCTAGAGCCAGAGTTTGGTTTGTCCGTTCTGGGCTACTGTAGAAACATTGTTGCAGCAACATGGCGTACTCCGTGAAGAGGACCCGCTCCCTATGTAGATATGAAGGACTCATTGTAAGCTAATAAAAAAACAATTCTTAGTTTCAGGTGATCATACACTAATGAAAACATACTTGAAAGAATATCATATTCCATTTCTGCTAATAGATCCCTCGAAATGTTACACACTGTTCCTTTAAGACAGACTTGAAAAATGGTGAACCTATACTTTAAAGTAGACATTAAAAACATGTCTAAATTATCTTACTATGTCAAGATGACAAATAGTGCTCATAACTGTAACATACAGTATGTGTAGGCATGCTTCATTGGTTTGCAGCTTTGCTGTGATGGATTACTTAAAGGGGAACACCACCTAAATTAAGAATACCAATATGTTATTTCCACGGCCTAGGAAAGTTCAATCATTATGTATGAGCATGAGCTCCTCTCTCTGAGAGAAGCAAGTCTCAAACTTGTGATGTCTTAAAGTATTAAGTCTGGAGCGGCTCCATAGACGATGAATGGGAGACTGAGTTTGTGGACCCACAGAATGTTTGTTTTCTTTTTTTATACACAAAATGAGCTTTATTCTATTGTAGTGGTCTGAAACAAAAAAATGTACCCATATACTCTCTCAGTGTCATCTATAACATCTTTCCCCATTCATTGTCTATAGAGCAGCTCCAGACTTTATACCCTATGACACCAAAAGTTTGGATTTTGAATTGCTTGAATTCTTTCACTCTAGTTTTTGGATTTGGAAGAGAGTTGTTTACTAATATTTTTGGAATGTCTTAGACCAGTGGTTCTCAAATTATGGTACACGTACCACTGGTGGTACTGGTGCTCTCTCTAGTGGAACGCGGAGGAATCTCTGACTATCGATTCCTCTGTATTGATGCTTTCCCACAGTTACGCATGCACAATGACGCATACACACGCTGTATCATGTTTCAGTTTGTTTTGGACCGGAGCCATGGTGAAGAGAAAAAAAAGCGCTCAACAGCATGGCGCTACTAAACCTGAGAGGACGCATCCTATTCTCCCTCACAAAGCGACACTGTGAACAACAAACCTGTGTTGAAATCAGCAGGAGGAGAGTTAATAAAGTTAGCTGTTAGCAGCCGGTGGGCAGCACAGTCCTGACTGGCTAAATACCGGAGATACGAACATCAACGGAGGTGCCATTGAGTTATTGTTATGAGGCATTCGAGTCGGCTCAGGAAAAATTACTATTGGACGAAGGTAAATTACAACGTTATCATGATGTGTTCAAATGTAATCTCGTAAAATTAAGTTTTGGCAAGAAACTTGAATAAATCCAGTTGTTTGAAGGAGATGTTTTCACATCAATATAAAATAAATAATAGAGAGAGAATTATGACCTGTTTAACTTCCTAACACTAGCTCTAAGCAGCTTGCCAAGCATTTTTTAATCAAAGCAAATATTTAAATAATCATAATCATTTGAATTGTGTGTTTGTATGCAAACAACCACTATAGATGACAATAACAAAGTACAGTACATTACAGTGTACAGTAGGCTACCCTCCCTGCCATGAAAAATAGGGTATTTTGGACCTGCAGTGCATGTTTTAATACTTTGTTTTGTTAAGTTTTGTTAATGGAAACATTACTACCCAAAACAGTCAGTCCTGCACGGTTCAAGAACTCCTGCATATTATGTAATTTTCTTAATAATATGCTATTTGGAGTGGTTTTCAGTATAATAAATGCTGAAAAATAAGTGTGTAGTATGTTTTCTATAAATTAATGTAGTGATAAAATAGAGGTAACGTCTGCCAGAACTTGTTTGGACCCCAGCAACAATCTGGGTTTCTCATGTGACCCCCCATAATTGCCCACCCGTGGTCATAATGGTGGTACTTGGAGAGTCAAATATTTTCTGAGGTGGTACGTGGTGTAAAAAGTTTGGGAACCACTGTCTTAGACCATAGGAATAACATATGGATTTTGAAAATGGGTGTAGTTCCCCTTTAACACAAGCAAGTTTCAAGTACATTCAATAATCTAAAAAGTTAAGTTACGCTTTGAAAATGGCTGGAAATACTCAAGTAGAGCTACTGTAGGTGATTCATAGTACACAAGATAAAACATGCAGAAACATGATATGGTCCTTGCATATGGACATTTGATGCTTAATGCTTGGGTCAAGGGTTTAGGGACTGGAAGTTTTCCTAGCATGTACTTCACTGGTCCATCACATGATGGAATCTAGTGAAAACTCAAAGAGTATTTTCTAAATGAGAAGCCTGACATTAGGGTTACAAATGTAGCTTCCAGTTCCATCGTCAATTTTTGACATAATGTGGCACTATTGCTGGCTATAACCTTTGTTTTAAATAAAGATAAAAATAAAATTTTGCTCAATATGTATTCTTTTTTTTGTCCTTTTTTGTTTTTGCTAGATGTCACAGTTTTCAAACCAGAGTTGAGGTTGCATTTACATCCTCAGACTCAGACTGAATGGTGTTATATAAATTGATCGTTTCACTCCTGTCAATCATCTTAAGCAGTGTGTCCATTTGGTGTGTATCCATTAGCCGCATGTCCGTTGGATGGTCTCTTAGCAGTTCCACTGTCTGATTTGGTTAGAGGGGCATTCTCTTTGTCTGATTGGCTGGCAGCCAGCCTATCACGCTCTGCCTTTGCCCTCATCAGGTTTCTACGGTGATAGAACAGATAGCCTGGCAACAGGAAGCCCGCCACGGAGAAGATGAGAAGGCCCACATTGATCTGTTGTAAGGAGAGACATGTCAGTGCATGTGATAAACCTGTTATAAAACCTGTTGTATGTATTTGAATCTCTTTGATTGTGTGTGTGTGTGTGTGTGTGTGCTCCCTACCCAGTAAGGATCTCCATTGAGGTGTCCCACCATCAGTATGAACAGTGGCTGTTGGAGCAAGGCAAAAGCAGCACTGATCATTGACTGCAGGCCTGTCAGTGTTCCAAAGTGGTTGGCTGGATACCTAGAGCGGGATGGGAGATAATACATGATTCACAACATGAACAGAAAGAGCATGAATGTCTATTTCCCAATCATTGTCTTAATTTAGAGTCAAAATATTGTAAACCTAGCACACAGAGCATTGCAAGTACATTTACTCAAGTGCTGTACTTAAGAATACATTTGAGGTCTTCTCTAACTCCTCTAACTCTGAGACCCGCGACCAACTTTACTGTCTTTCAGAGGCTGTAGCAGGTTCCGTTTTAGAGCTAGAGAGAAGATATGGATATCATATGAAACTAAAAAACCTAAGGAATCCTTTGTACCATGTCATGTTAGCTCGTCTGGAAGGAGGCTAAATAACGCTCCAAAGTTGGGCTAAATTTTAGCGAGGAAAAACTGGCATGGCCATTTTCAAAGGGGTCTCTTGACCTCTGATTTCAAGGTATGTGAATGAAAATGGGTTCTGTGGGTACCAATTGGTCTCCCCTTTACAGACATGCCCACTTTATGATAATCACATGCAGTTTGGGGCAAAAAACACGCAGTATAAATGTGTTATTTACGCCTGTTCTAAAAATGGTGTGTTTGAATATCTCTGCATACAGGGGTCCCTAAACAGTCTTTGAATTACATAAGTTAGGTATCACTGTAAAGCTGAGATTCTGGTGGTTCCAATGATCCCAACTGTATTCATGTGTGATGATGTTAGTCCCCACAGGAGACATTTCATTAAAGTGAGACCATTTTTTGAAACTAGACCTCACTGTATAACACGACCTGTGGTGACCTCTAGGATAATCACAGCCTCATGAAACTTTACAGCCACAAGCTAGAGACCTACAGTATTCAGAGGATGGATGGCTTTCCTAGCTAGATTGACAATAAGGGTTTTTTTGAGCAGTTTACACAACAGAAGTGCGCCGAAAAATGAAAGAAATCTCAAAAGTTTTTGATCCCAAATCACAGCATGGCTTTTTCTATGGTGTTCCTCAAAGGTCTTAGTATCTTAATGTGGTATTTTGGAGGGATTATTGATCATTTTTTCTATTAATTTTCAAGTGGTAAAAAAAAAAATTGTTTAAATTTACCACCAAATCTGTGTAACAAATGGTATCAACCCAAAAATG
>CAKALG010008238.1:0-11191 GCA_916700815.1 Helicolenus hilgendorfi
CACATTGGGAGCGGTGTGGAAAAGTCTATGGATGCCGTGGCCGCAGTAGCTCCGCACCACAGAGAAGCCGTTGGCCTGGGCGTGCTTCTGAATGATGTTACCTAACTCTCTGTAGCGGACGCCAGGCTTCACTGTAAAATGAGGAAACATGAGGGTTATAGGGCTTGGGAAAAACTGTGGTTTATAGTTGGACATACAGGAGGCCGATATTGATATTTGAGAGTTTAAAATAAATCAAAAAATAAACAAAAAGCAAATCATTACAGAGTTGTTGCGTCAAGTTCGTCCATGTTAGCTTAAAAAAGTTGAGATTGAAAGTTCATTTTTGACCTTGAAAACAGGTAAACAACAACAGAAAAATACCGTTTCCAAGGTTCAAAACTGAACTTTCAAATCTGAACTTGCTCTGAAATGTCAGTGCTCCATGGTGGACAAACTATGTAATGGCAACGCCTTTTTTAAAATTAAATCAAATGCATCTTCTGCTTTTCTGTACTGCGATTGCTTGTTACTCGACATGCCGAAGCCAAACATCCATATAATAATGTAGGACTGCACAAAACCCTAAACAACGTGCGGTGACGGTGGGGGTTCCTACAGTCTCCATGATATGCACACATCATCAGAAAAAAAAATGAAAAGCTGCAATTCCTACCGGAGTCGATGGCTTGCATAAGGCATTCATACGTGGTCACAACCAGTTTCTTTGCTTCTTCATCCACCTCGCCGATGTAGAAGGTTTCGTTGAGGTCGCCATGGAAACCGTTGTGGTAGACGGTGATGTCCACTGCGTAAGAGTGAGACGGGTGAATGCATCAGAGCCATTGTGTTACATGACAAACTAGATTCTATTATGTTTAGCACAAAGACTGTTGAATAATCTGGAACATAATGATTTGTATTGGCAGAACATGGATATTTATACAACATCAAACCATTTGCAAGGCCAAACAAAAATGTGTCTTGCTGATGGAATTGGAAGAGCTAGTGGGTAAACTGGGACTTTTCCCACTTAGGGAGAAATATAGAGAGAGCGGCGGATCTGACAAGCAAATCCCCTACTGCTAAAGGTTAATGAAACTATTTGTCTTGTCGGACCACGCAGCGAGAGATGAGTTGTTGGCAAGTGCTCCATCAGACGCTCTGAGGGGAGTGGCGGATGGAAGACATCGCCTTAGCAGAAATATTCATAAAGAGGCTAAAAATGGCTAAACTCCCGCTGACACCATTTCAGGATGCTGGTACAACCATTTGTCAAGTAGGAGGAATCTTTCATCCACTCTCTTAAATAAAACATTTCCCTGCATCCAAACTCAGCTGAACTGTTTTCTAGGACTTGGTTTGAAATTGAGAATATGAAGATAGTGAGTGTTTAGGTTTGTTTTGTAAGGATTCTTTCATATAAAGTGGAACCGTAGCTCTAAACTCATTTACTTTTGGTTAATTCTAACAAACACAAATATATAACAGTAAAGCAATCATAGATATGAGAAAAAACAAAGTGTTAGAAGCTGGCGCTAGGGGTCCCAAAATCCTGTAATGTGTAGTGCAATGAGCATACCGTTGAGGATATCTCCCTCTTGTAATGGTCTTCTGTCTGGGATGCCATGGCAGATGACTTCATTGACAGACGTGCAGCAGGATTTGGGGAAGTTGTAGTAGTTGAGAGGGGAGGGGTAGCAGTTCCTCGCTATGCAAGCCTGAACAGACAAAAGCATGTTGGTTACAGAGATACTAAGACAAGAAAGGGTTGTATGTAATGATGAGTGACCCCTTCCCCACTCATGTAGCTGCCTTACAGTTTATTGCAGTTGGTAAGGTCTGTATGTGTACACAGCAGCGGTGGAACCAAGTCGTTGTTTTGCAAGTCACAAGTGACAAGTAAGTCTTTGCACTCAAGTCTCAAGTCAAGAAAGACATGGCAAAAGTGAGCATGGCTCACATACTCCTGCTCACTGCTTGACCCCTACTTAAGTAGGGCCAATGGTTTTGCTCTTTTGGAACTAATGGAATTAATGGGCATTAACAAAATAACTTACGGGCAACCTGGACTTTTAACCCCCAAAAGGCACAGCTAGAGCACACTGTCAACCATCATACCAAATTTGAAGTTCCTAAGTTAAATAGTTTCCGAGGTCTGCTCCAGAAACGAAAGTGTGACACGCGAACGGACGGAAGGACGGACGGACACGCGGTATATACCCCAGACTACGTTGTCGCAGGGGTATAACAAGTCCCGAGTCAAGTCCCAAGTAAAGAAGGACAAGGTCCAAGTCAAGTCTGAAGTCAAGTCCCAAGTCAAGAAAGGCAAGTCCCAAGTCCTAAACTTTGAGTTTTGAGTCCTAAACAAGTCATAATGCGCTCTTCACCAAATGTGATGCCATTTTAACAACAGTAACTGCCGGCAGCTGGCGCTCAGTAACGTAACGTTAGTTCTTCATGGTTTTCTCCTGCAACTTGATTGGTTGCTGATTGGTTCAAACAAAGTGGATCTGTTGAATTAAGTGTAAGATAATCAAATGCCAGTCTCAATAATATTCACACAAAATAGAGTCCAGAGTTCAATCCAAAACATTTTTTAAAATACTACTTTTTGGGGAGGCAGCAATAAACTGCAAAAGATAGAAATTCAGTCTGTTCAGTTAGTTCCCCACGAGTAAATCCTAAAATCAATAAAGGAACTCTCAAAAAGTAAATAAACCCAACATCTCCGATGCTGTCGGATTTACCTCCGGTACCGGGCAGTTGATTGCCTGCATGCACACACTTTTTAATCTTTGGGCTTGGGTGGGAGGTATCAAGTATTTTCAAGTCAAAAGGCTCAAGTCCAAGTGAAGTCAAGAACCACTGGAAGCGAAAGTCCAAGCCGGGTTGCAAGCCTTTTTTTTTTTTAAATTTTGTGAAGTCGAGTCCAAGTCATCAAATTTGTTCCTCGAGTATACAGTGAATCTACATCCCAATGGACGAGGAATCATATTGTGTTTGTGTGAAGGCTATTTTGGTTAAGAGAGGACTCAACATCCCAGCCTTTATAATACATACCAGATGCACAGCATGGTCGATTTCTTCTGTTGTAACACCAACTTTCACCATCACGGCTGCAATGTCCAGGACTTCTCGTGCCAGCTGTAAATAACACACATGTCAAAAACCAAAAATGCATTAAATGGAAAAAACTAATGGCAACATCATGACAGCAGCGACGGTCAGTTCAGTTACCTCGCACACTACTCTCATGCTTTCTATGTCCTCGGGACAAAGGGTCTTGATCTGTGACGTCCCCTTCAGAAACTGCTCAGACTCGGATATCCCTGTGTGAAGGAAACGAGGACAGACAACCGGCATCATTCACGCGCCAATGAGCTGACTCAAATAGGACCTTGCAAAGCAGTCTGTCTCAAGTCTATCAACATCAGCATCGACTTGCACCATCACAGACAGTTTCACATACTCCTGATTGTTTTCATTTTTTTACATCACAAGTGACAAGTTGACAGTAAGTAATTTGGTAGTGAGAAGGCACAAGCATCATCGCCCCTTCTTGCAGTTACACAGTAACTGGTGACATTTCAACCAATACCTATGCATTCTTAGTAAGAGTATGTGGATGGGTTATATATAAGCCATTGTATCCACCCTTATAATTCACTTTTACCTTCTTCGGTGTCTGACTCCTCGCAGCTTCAACAGAGTACACGATTAATAAAGGAGGGAGAGGAGATTTTGTTTTCACTGATGAATCAACAAACATCTTTCAAAAAAAACAAATTGCACATCTGTAGCCAAAACTTGCTCTCTTCAATGTATGCTACATCTACACCCAGCATAAGCCGTGTCTAGAGGGGTCTACTGGGTCGACTAACACAACTTCATTTTAGTCAGGGTTTGGTTTTCTTAATACTGCACAGCCATATTTGTGATGTTAAATCTTTATTGTGATAAAATTTTAATATAAAAAGTAAGATGTATAGACCAAATTTGATAAAGGGACTTTCACAATCATGTTTTGTTATTTTAATTCTGCATAAATCCCACCCACACAGACAGCAATGTTTTTTGTTTTTTTTTTACATTTATTTTATTGAAAAGAGACCATGTACAGTTTAAAACATAAATGCCACCATTTGATGCGCCGTTCCAGATTATAGCTTTAAGCTAATTGTCATCTGTAGTCCCTTGGCAGGAAAAAGTAAAAGGATTTCCTTTTTTTGTTCTGATTTAGTGTCACAGCGTTGGAACTCATTGCTTGAAGATCGCTCGAGGCATGCAACGTTGACATTGTCTTTTAAATCCCCCCCATCAAAACTCATCTTTAACTTGAGGCCCTTTTTTTTTTACTGTTTTATAAATTAAAATGTTCCTTTGTTATGACAAGTCTTTCAACATGAATCCCAACGTAAAAAGCGTCTGGAACTACGGACAACTAGCTGCTCCTGCACAGAGTACACTACTGCTATCAGCACCCGATGCAGAGGCAGATTCTAATAATGACACTCGCACTGTCGACCCTGAGGAACAGAGCAGGACTGTTTCGGTTTTATGGAGGAGAACAGAAGCGCAGGTGTCAGTGCAGCCAGCTTGGCAACACATTAGACTACCTGCGATTTAACTACACATTTAAACAAGATCATATTCTAATTCTTGGGTCTGATAATGCCCATTCGGACCGTATTTAAATACATGTTGTTCGAGGCTCTGGACTCATCAACAATTCGCTGATCTATAATTTATCAACTCAACAAGATGATTGGCTGGATGAACATGAACAGTTGCCTAGCAACACAGACTTTAGACAGGTTTGTGTACAAGTCAAACGCAGCCCTCCTTTTGACCTGCAGAGCCGACAGCGTGCGAGCGTAACAATCAATTACACTTACTTAAGCGTCGATACAGCAGCTCAGAAAAAAAGAAAGAGTGTGCACGTTATAACGTCTTCATATTGGGACCACTTTCCTTATAGGTTTATCAGAGCTAACAATCAACCGTCTGGTTGTTATTTTAGTTCCAGATTTGACGTCAGCTCAATAACAGTGTGCCGTGTTTCAAAAAAAAAAAAAAAAAAAAAACCTGTAACAATTGAGCTTCAGTCCCTGAGAAGGCATCACAGGAGAATGAGAAAGGAGACTGTAACCATGACTACCTGACTATGGATCTATGCAGTCAGATGACAAGGATGCAGAGGTTGCCATGGTTGCACGATGAATGACTTTCCCAGAGAAACGGACGTAAATAAGCCAGGTGACAATTATAGGTGTCTGATAATTAACACAAGGGCAGACGGGTCGTAAAAACATGGCGCGCCTGTTTACTCATCCCTGCAATAAATCTGAAACCATTGGGGCCGAGAGATATGAGGGGGAGATATTATTGGGCTGTTTAACAGAGCAGCATCGATTCCAGGTAAAACAGTAAAAGAGGAACCGAGGAATAAAAAGATCAGATATCAATTCCAAAAAAAAAGCCCAATCGAGCAATATTTTTCATTGCAATACTGAATCAAATTAAACCCCAGTGAAATGATACAAGCACGTCTAATCCTACTGAGAATACACGTCACTCTGCAGCTGCATGTCAGCCGCTTGCGCAAACCACACAAGTGTGCATACGTATGAACTCATTTGTCTTGTTCTTCATCAAGTTCTCTGTCTTCAGCGTTGCCTACAGGGGTTCAGGACGGTCAGACTGTGGAGCTAACGGTTTGCACAGAGTTCTTTAGCCTACAGCACAAGACATTATCAGCTTATCTGTGTATTCATGCAAAAACATACATAATACGCATGCATGGATGACTGCTTTGTCTATTGTTGTTACAAACCGAGGCAGGCCAGCTTCCTGCTCACAATGTGCACTCACATGTTATCTAATCAGTGCCATCAATGGCCAACTGTTATGTTGAAGTCATCTAAAAAAAAATCGGTGCAGTCATTGGGCCGTCTTTACTCAGCCAGTATGCGGCAATTAATTTGATTCAGGATTGCACAAAAATCCTCATCTTTCACCAATAGATTAGATATACAGGATAAAGATGCATTTATATTGGGGCCGTCAATCAATTAAAATATGTAATCGCAATTAATCGCATGATTGTCCATGGTTAATTGTCATTAATTGCAAGTTAATCACACATTTTTTATCTGTTCAAAATGTACCTTTAAAGGGAGATTTGTTGAGTATTTAATACTCTTATCAACATGGGAGTGGACATACTGTATATGATTGCTTTATGCAAATTAATGTATATATTTATTATTGGAAATCAGTTAACAACACAAAAAATATTGTCCAGAAATCTCAATCGCAATCTCAAGTTCAACAGGCAACAACAGCTGTCAGTGTGTCAGTGTGCTGACTTGACTATGACTTGCCCCAAACTGCATGTGATTATCATAAAGTGGGCATGTCTGTAAAGGGGAGACTCGTGGGTACCCATAGAACCCATTTTCATTCACATATCTTGAGGTCAGAGGTCAAGGGACCCCTTTGAAAATGGCCATGCCAGTTTTCTCCTCGCCAGAATTTAGCTCAAGTTTGGAGCGTTAGCTAGTATGACATGGGTTCTCATAGGTTATCTAGTTTCATATGGTACCAGTATCTTCACTCTAGCTTTTAAACTGAGCCCGCTACAACCTAAAAAATTTGTTAAATAAATTAGCGCCGTAAGAATAATAATAACGAGTTTGCACTAACAAAACTGTTATTATCGCGCTAACTTTGACAGCCCTAATTTATATATGAGGTTAACAGCAGGGCTGGGTGAAAAAAATCGAATCAGTATTAACATCCTCTATGACTCATAGGATGACTCATGGGATGCTGCTCTGATTGCAGCATCCAGTTGTTGATCCTCAAAGAAGCCATGCATTTGGGGCGAATTATGTATTAAATGACTTAATAATTAGCTTTGCAAGACAAAGGTGAAGCATTCTGTTAATACCTCGTACCCAGTTTCCGAAATTCACTTTTTGACTCACCGGCCAAGGGGACTGGTAGATGAAAAAAATCCACCGGGTCAAGCATATTTTTTACCGACAAAATAATATCTGAAGCAAAATTATTTAGATATATTGATCATTGGTTAATCAATTCAAGCCTGAATACAACTCAAGTAGTCTTGATCTCAAGTGTGCTCTGAATCTCTAAATGTATTTATGGATCAAATTGAGACTCCCAGCATAGTTTTTTTTTATTACATGACTATTTTGGTACAAACATTTACCCCCCAGAATAGCGGATAGCCTTCCGAGATTTACTCGCCAAACGGAAAATGTACTCGCATTTTTGCGCTTGGTGGGTGTTGATTTCGGACCCTGCTCGTACTCCATCACCTACAAAACTCCAGCACTAACAAATGAGATCGGCTGACCAACACACACTGCGACACTTTTACAAAACTTCAACCAACTCTGGTAGGATGAAGAAAATAACTCAGTCCACAGTCTGTTTCATTTCAAAAGCCCTGCACAGCATTTTAGACAATTGCTTTCCCCGGTGCCAACACTGCAGTGTGAAGGGCAACTTTTCCAGTGGAATAAGGTAGTGTCGAGTTATTGTAAATACTTTTTGTAGTTACATCAGATTTTTTCATGAATTTAGCGTTTTTACATGACAGAGTGTTTCTCGTGATGCCAGGATGTTAAGGCTATGCTTCCAGGTAAACAATATGTTACACTCGATGGCATTGATTTGGTGTTGTTCCTATATATTTCTAAGAAAAACAAAGCTAAAATTGCAGTTTTAAAGAAAATACCAAAGTCTCCCAAGTGGACGATGAGCCGATGTGATCAGCTGAAGCCATATTTCCTTGAGAAAGAAGCATAGTTACCTCTGGGATGATCGGCATAGTCAGGTCTTTGGATGTCACCGGGCACGGGCCTCATGGGAGTCTACACCAGGAGCCAAGAAGAGGACAGAAACGTTATGGAAATCACAGAAATCAGCATATGGATAAGGAAATACCTGAAACATGCCATCATTTTAAACATGTCCTGTTACTCTCTGTCTGTCTCGGGTGTGGCTTAGGTGTGTGCGTGAGACCTGGTGAGCCTATAGTGTGATGCGACGCGGAGAGGTGACTCTTTGTTCTAAACAACGATGGCGGCTCCTAAAGAGGTTAGCATAGCTGTAATAGCATCAGTTATATCAGAACTGGAGAGTATTTAGTCATTGAAAGAAGAGCAAAGTACGGCACTGAACGTGTAAAGTACAACAATGTTTTCGCCTTCAGTTAGTTTTTCTTTCGTTAGTTTGATTGACAGATGGTTCATCCAATCACCTGCCAAGGATTTTTTGAAAGTGCCTGCCCTTTTCCAAACAGTTTCCAACAACGGCTTCTCAGATGGCTATGTTAAAAACAAACCACCTGACAGGGTGAGGTTAGCACAACTGCGTCACAAGGGAGAAGTTGACATTTAAAACATTGTGGTAAAACATTTAAAAAATAAAAGGTCAGTTGTTACGGCTGTTTGTGGTTAATGATCAGGAAAATTGTGACAAAAATGAGAACGACCAACTGGTACAAAAAAGGGTGGCATCGCTTATGCATGACTGCACTTGAGTCTTCTTTCCATTTTTCAGTTAATGAATCATACACGTTAAAATATGTGAAATTATAGAGTTTCTGTGAACAGCAAGAATTTACCAGTGGGTAGTGAGGCTGTAGTTTTCCTGTGTAGCGGTAGCCCGGCCATGGGTCTGTGTTGATGTCATTCTCCACACAGTTCTTGGATTCATTCTGGTTCTTGTCCTCCTCTGACAAAACACAACACAAGGTATCTGAAGCCACTGGCACCACTGTGTTAGCTCACAGTCGAGGGATATCGTCTGTTCTTGACTTTCATAACAAGCGCTAATTAAACACCATGTGTAGGTTCAATTGTCAGTTTTCTAAAAACCATGTGCACCTTATTCATATACTGCGAAACAGTCTACAACAGATGTTAACAAAGTACAGATCTGACAACTGTCAGTAATACATACTTGCTTTTTTGTGCAGCAACTTGTGAGACACCCAGCTCCCTTTGAAACATTCCTGGAAATGAAAACACAGACAGAACTCTGAAGGGGGATGTACAATGACATGATACAGTGCAAATTGTGCACAAAAGTACACTTAATTAATGTCTGACAATCACATGCATGGTCACTGATGTGCAACCCATTCAAACCTGACTAAAATAACAATGTCACTTGCACATTGGAATAGATATTGCACCGTAAAGTGCCCTAGAGGTAGAGACGTTCACAAATATGTGTTTGACACAATCACTGTACCATTTACTGCTAATTTCAATGGTTTTGTGCCTTATTGGACAGTTAACAGCAGAGAGAGAATGAGAAAGAGAGACAGGAAATATAGAAAGCAGGGTCAGGTTTCACAGCCAAAAATGCAATCACAGCAAAGATCTGTAGGGTCAAATACCATGGCACCACAAGACCATTTAAACTGCAAGCCAGCCTATAACTATTTATAAAGCTTTGACCCAGAGAACATTGCAGAGCCCTTCTGCAGTTTAATGTTGAATGCATTATTAGCAGAGACTTCTTCCCAATGTAGTGTCTGCAAGAAAAAAAGCTGAATCCACAAACGTTACCACTGATAAACAGTCATGTGTGATTCACACTGACTTGTTACAAGCCCTCATAGCATTTAATTGAAAGCCAACTGTAATGACAATGGCTCAGAAAAAGTCCTGTTCAGCTGAACATCTGTATAAGAGTAGCTTCTGTTAAGCCAAGAATTAGGATCTAGTCATTAAGAAATCCGTCCTTAAAGTGACAGCTTTGTGAGTGGGGTTTGGTCTGGTAGTAGAGAAAGTACCAGAGGTGAGGGGTGAAACATCCTGGCAACAAATGCTCTGTCACGCAACATTAACTCTGTGGAACTTAACACCCACTACTCATCATTACTTGCACTCTATTGCATAACTAAAATACCTACACAATATGCATTATTTCATACAGTTTTACGCTGTCAGCAAATGAAGTCCACACTAAAGGCTATAACTATTTATAAAGCTCAGCGAACATTGTAGAGCCCTTCCGCAGTTTAATGTGTAATGCATTCTTGGCAGAGACTTTTACCCAATGTAATGTGTTGCAAGAAAAACTTGCCCCAAAGCTAGATCCACAAACTTTACCACTGATAAACTGACTTGTTACAAGCCCTCATAGCATTTTAAGTGAAAGACAACTGTATGAACATCTGTCTAAGAAGTGGAACGTAGCTTCTGTTAAGCCAAGAACTAGTCGTTAAGAAATCCGTCCTTTAAGTGACAGATTTGTGAGTGGGGTTTGGTCTGGTAGGAAAGAAAGTACCAGAGGTGAGGGTGAACCATCGTGACAACAAATGCTTTATAAAGCTTTGACTCAGAGAACATTGCAGAGCCCTTCTGCAGTTTAATGTTTAATGCATTATTGGCAGACACTTTTTCCCAATGTAGTGTCTGCAAGAAAAACTTGCCCCAAAAGCTGGATCCACAAACTTTACCTCTGATAAACTGTCATGTGTGATTGACACTGACTTGTTACATACAAGCCATCATAGCATTTAAGTGAAAGCCAACTGTCAATGACAATGGGTCAGAAAAAGTCCTGTTCAGCTGAACATCTGTATAAGAAGTGGAGAGTAGCTTCTGTTAATGCCAAATCCATCCTTAAACTGACAGATTAGTGAGTGGGGTTTGGTCTGGTAGAAAGGGTGAAACAACAAATGCTCTGTCACGCAACATTAACTCTGTGGAACTTAACACCCACTACTCCTCATTACTTGCAGCCTATTGCATTACTAAAACACCTGCAGAATATACATTATTTCATACAGTTTTAGTTAGCATATGAACTCACACATTAAAGGCTATTTAGCAGGGACGTAACAGGGGCTCACTTTAGCTAATCAGCCAACAGTTAGCTAGCTAAACGATTCCCCCTCGGTCTATATAGCATCAGTCTACCATCGATGACTGCATTATTCATCCTATGCAATCTGCACAACGTTAAAACACAGACAGAAGGCAATCAACCGCGTTATTAGCGGTTTACAGAGACACATGTCTACCTAGCTTGACTAGTTAGCAGCCTCGTGATGACACAGAAAGGGCCTATAGGTGTGAGTGGCTACTGCCCGACGTTTCAAATAAACCGGACAAAACGCAGCAAGTACCTGTGAGCAGAAATAGGAGCCTTGAATACCAAG
>CAKALG010008270.1:0-13537 GCA_916700815.1 Helicolenus hilgendorfi
CCCATTTTTGTCTTTTTTAAGGAGGGTACAGTTTGTCTTTAGGGGGAGATAGCAGGTCAACAGTAGATGTCACATAGAAGTGGTGTACATCATCTGAAAGCTGGGAACCTGAAGAATAATTTGAGATTACACAGTTTAGCACTGTCAAATTTTTCTAGTCATAAATCAGAAATAAACATGGAATAATTAATTAATAAATTAAAAATACATGTTAAAAGAATATAAGGCCTTAGAACATTATGATAGAAGTATATGAGTTCCATTACCATCCTCTATTATGTCTCATAAATTGTTGCAGCAGTTTTTGGGTTGATACCGTTTGTTACACATATTTAGTGCTAAATTTAACAATTTTTTTACCACTGGAGAATTGATAAAAATGATCAATAATCCCAACCAAATACCACAATAAGACACAAAGACCTTGAGGAACACCATAGAAAAAGCCACGCTGTGATTTGGAATCAAAAACTTTTGACGTTTTGAGATTTCTGCTAGAATTGCATTTTTAGGCAATTAGATGGCAAGCACTTCTGTTCTGGAAACTGCTCAGAAACCCACTTACTGTCAATCCACCTAGGAAAGCCATCCATCCTCTGAATGCCCTAGGTATCTAGTTTGTGGCTGTAAAGTTTCACGAGGCTGTGAGTATCCTAGAGGTCACAACAGGTCATTTTATACAGTGAGGTAAAATTAAAAAAATTCATGAATATTGGGATCATTGGATCCACTGGAGTTTCAGCTTTCCAGTCATACCCAGTTTTTGTAATTCCAAGACTGTTTACGGAGCCCAGTATGCAGAAATATTCAAATACACCATTTTAGAATGAATAACACATTTATACTGCATTCAAAAATTGCATGGTGTTTGCCCAAACCTGCCTTTGATTATCATAAAGTGGGCATGTCTTTAAAGGGGAGACTCGTGGGTACCCATAGAACCCATTCTCATTCACATATTGTGAGGTCAGAGGTCAAGGGACCCCTTTGAAAATGGACATGCCAGTTTTCTTTGCCAAAATTTGACCTAACTTCAGAGCGTTATTTAGCCTCTTTTCCGACAAGCCAGCACGACCTTCACTCCAGCTCTAAAACTGAGCCTGCTACAGCCTCTGAAAGACAGTAAAGTCACTCCCACGGGTCTCAGAGGGTTTAAGGGTAATGCTCTTGTTGAAACGTTAAAGCGTAATGCTCCTGTGGTCACACCCCAAGTCAGTGATTTAATAGCAGTTGACATAGCTGATGAGCAACAGAAGTTCAACATGAGTTTTAATGTTGTCTGCCATTGCGATTCAATGAGGTCCTGTAAATCGTTAATTTAATGAGACGCATGATGGATTAACATGCAGAGACTTTCTTCCTAGATACTTTGGAATTGATTTCTTGTAGCAACTTAAAATACCTAGCTCACAGCTGTTGTCATTCACTCTCAAGTTAGACTAATATCCTGTCCAGACATCAGTGATTAGCTAGAATAAAGACACTTGTTGGATTAATCTGCCACGGATGAGCATAATGATTACCATGCTTGCACAGTGGTCTCTCTTTGCTCTGTCCTTACTGTACTTTACAGATGGAAAAGGAACATGTTGGCTCAGTTGAGGTCTGGGGTTGGTTTTGCTCTGAAGCCTGTTCTGACTGGATGGAAGAGCTGAGTGGTGTAATAAAAGTTGCTGGTACAGGCACACAGAGGAATGCAAAGTCACTACACCACTGACATACCAGACTGAGAGTGGAATCTCACCTTCACCTGCGTTGTTTTTCTGTCAGATGTGTTTTTTTAAGACCGACTTCCCAGTTGGCTTCGAGCCTATGTCTTCTGATAAAAGTACATGAAGTACCTGATGGCTGCATAGTTTTCAGACATCTCACAGATGGGTAATCATCAGGTCTATGTAATGGATGTGGTCCTAGCATGTTGGTCATGTCTAGAAGGTAACCCGCAAATTGCAAAAACTTGCAAAAACTCTTGTGAGACTTGCTGCCTGACGACTTCTCTTAACCTTAACCATCCCGCAGGAGTTTCCCAAATTGTGGGTTACCTTCTAGACACGACGTAGCATGTTGCTTCAGGCAACAGAGTCTCCACACTTCCAGTGATTAATCCCTCCACCACCGCAAACACAAACAGGGAATTTTCCTAGTCACAAAATACCCACTTTAATGGACTTAAACTGCTGAAGAGTCACATTAATTTAATTCATTTTGTCCCCTGTTTCTTACATTGAACTGGCACTATGGAGCTAGTGTGTTATGACAACTGTGAATAAGAGCATTACTGAGACAAAGAACCCCTCTGTAGACAATGTCAGGTATTTCATTCCGCTAAAAAGAGACGTTCCCAAGTGGCATTTTAATGTATATCTATATCGCAATGTAAAATTTAGGGCTGAGATGATAGTCGATTAATCATCATAAATAAACACATAAAATAATCAGCAGTCGCAGGCCTAGTAAAGTTCCATATTCTGTGATGGAAGACTTAATGCATGCCCATTGTGACTAACTTAACTGACTGACTGTCTGAAATAGCAGCCAGTCAGTAACTTTTCTGCTTCATGTCACCATGACCGATGAGTTGCTGTCTAGTCCAAAAACCACTTTAACAGCTTTCCGCATGCTCGAGGAGGTTTGAGGAGGAAGTGTTCTTTTTTTTTCTACTGCTGCCATACTGTCACTTAATAAGACATCTGATCAGATGTGTTATTTTTAGGCTGCTGTGCATAGTTAAGTCTTACAGTGGCAAGGCATGACATCAGACAGACAGGAATGATAGTTGAGGGTAAGAGAAGAGTCGGGTCAGTCGGCAGCTAACTTATACTGTCCGATGAAAACTGTCAGTGTCACAACTCTCCCCTGTCCTTGTCAGAGGGTGCAGCTGAGTGTTTTTGAGTTGCTTGTAAAGCTGGGAGATCAATTTAATTTATGGTTTAGGATCATGTTTAAAAATGAAAATCGGTTTCGGTACTGAAATGCCACCGCTTCCCTGAGCTCCCATAGTTCATAGTAAATGCATGAGTTCTCTTCAGACAGGTAAAAATATCAACATGGCAGCATGCGTTAATAAAAGTGACAAGTTTGTTCCCAAAAGAAGGCACCGTCTCCTCCACAACCTCGAGCAAAACGCTGTCCGCTGTAAATTTTGTCTAAAACGTCTGTGTGCAACTAAAAGCAGCAGCACGCCTAATATATTCCAGCATCTCAAACGGAGGCATTCAGCCGAGGGGGAGACATGTGTAGCACTGCGAGTTGCACAAGACGACGGCGGCAGCTCTAAAACACCTGCTAAAAAGCAGGGAACTTCAGCAGAATCATTTTCTCATAATGGCCTTTCCAATATGAGAAGAATGCGAGCGCAAATGGAAACGCTGAACCCTGAAGACCTGCCTGCTGGTTCCCTGTCAGCTCCCCCACTTTAGCATCCCGGGACAGCGTCGCTGCTGCACTACTGTACACACAAACACACCTCTACACACAACAAACAGCGATATCTGTCAGAGAACAACTAATAATAATTAATGTTGAATATAAATAATGAATAATGTTGTGGAATTACCGTAAATTCCGGACTATAAGCCGCTACTTTTTTCCCACGCTTTGAACCCTGCGGTTTATACAATGATGTGGCTAATCTATAGAGTTTTACGGGCTAACGGCCCGGCTAAAAAGCACTGCTCGTTTTGGACAGCACAAATTCACCTCGAGACGAAAGTGACACTGAGAGCGACAACGACAGAGAGACTGAGAAAGTGTGTGATGAAGTCATTCTGAGGCTGTTCAACTCCGACACTGAAGAAGACGACTTCAATGGTTTCAGTGCGCAGGAGGAAGATGAACATAGCGATCAGTGGCTTTTCTGGTAGGCTAACGGCTACGGCTAGTAGGCTGGTTATTTTTCAAACCAGCAGTGTTATTGCCATGTTACGTTACTGTCGTTTTACTGCCTTGTTGCTGCTGTGTAACTGCCGTGTTACAGGCATTGTTCAGAAAACAAGCATTTCGTTAATTAAAAAAATTAAAAAAAAACTTTATTTGTACCATCTTTCTGTGTAAATATCTCATGTTACAACATGGACACCTGCGGCTTATAGACAAGTGCGGCTTATATATGTACAATTTTTTTTTTCTTTTTAAATTTAGTTGGTGCGGCTTATATTCAGGTGCGCTTAATAGTCCGGAATTTACGGTATTCCTTATTTCATGGGCTATTTTGAAATGTATACATTATTATTACATACATAGGCCTAGTTTGTTTTCAAGAAAAAAAAAAGATTAAAACAGTAAATTGGATGTGATGATGTGAGAATTTATTAATTTTAGGCCACATCGTCCAGCCCGAGTTACCTGTGTGTTGTTTGTGCATAAAATCACATCCTGCAGTCTGTGTATGTTTAGTAGTGTGTCACATTCTGTCATTTATGTGTTGTTTACTGTTTAGTGTGATACAGAGAGGCCATAGAGGAAACAGCGTTGTGTTTCTCTGCATGTCATGCTTTGTCACGCTTATTTCCCCTTCGGCCTACTCAGAAAAAAACTTTCAACACATGCCTGTGTGCATACGTCGCCTGGAGCTATTGAATATTTACCACAGTCACTTTCAACTGCTCAGATGTTTGTCGAAGGCCTCCACTAGGTATAAAGTCCGTTCAGTTAAAAGGAGTAAACAGTCCAGACAGTGCTGTTTCATTTGTTTTGTTCACTCTCATGTCACTTACTTAAAATAAACTGCCACCTCTGTGCATTTCTGGCACTTGCAGAGAAATGTGGCTCCTCTTTTCAGCAGGGGTTGTCTGATCTTCAGTGGAAGGAGATGAAAATATGTAGCAGCATATTCATTTTGCGTTCAAAGTACTCTGACATCCTGGGTGTTCACCTATTATTCACACGCTCATTTTGTCTGCTTACTTCTCTTTTTCTTCCTTCTAACATTTTCTAGTTGTGCACACACATTTACACGCACACAGATATGTCATCGCTTCCACCCTATTATTATTTCTCAAATTCTGAGGGCTGTGGCAGGAAGTTGTGCAAAAATAACGAACAGTATGCTTCCTTATTCGTCCCCATTACTGCTTACCGTTATCTCTTTCCTTCCCTCCTTTCCATCCATTGTGCAAGGAGGTACCAGTGGTCTACTAAATATGTTTACACACAGCTCGCTCTTAAATCTTTGGAGGCCTGGATGCTTCAGAGGCCTGGATGACATAACATGTAGAGCAGGGTTTTATCATTAGAGCCTAATGGACAGGCTTGAAACATTCCAGACTGGAGGTGGAGGGTAACTTCGTAAATCAGGACATCGTCTCTGCTGTGACGTTTTTCAAATTGAATTTTTTAACACTTTGAGCACAGCCAATTAAATTTCATTCACCTCTATTGTAATGGGGTAGAGATAGAAATCTCACATGACACCCTCAGAACCTCAGATAAAATAGAAACTATGGTGTTGGGTGAGGTATGCGATCCTTCTTCTAGTGTAGTGACCTCAGTCCTGAGTTGGACTTCCACTGATATGGTCAACAAATACTGATTGTCCATCACAAGTTCACTATTATACACTGTATGACAAAGAAAAGCAGAAAATCCTCACTCGTTTTGAGAAACTGGAACTACTGTAGGGGATGTTTGGCATTTTTGATTGAAAAAGTTACACGCTGGAGCGCCTCGGTAGCTGAAGGGTTACAGTAAATGACACATAACCGCAATGTCGCCGGTTTGATTCCAACCGGGGACCTTTGATGTTATACCTTCGTCTCTCTCCCCCATTTCCTGTCTGCCTCTTCACTGTCAACTTTCCCGTAAAGGTGAAAATGAAGTCTAAACACAGCTGTATCACCAGATTTCAAAGCCACTGACTGGACACATTATTTTGAATTCCCCCTTTTATAGTGGTCAAGCTTGCAACAGAATTTGCTTTCTAACGGCATCATCTCTGATCTGACAAAACTGCTACAAAGCAGCATGGTAGGCTTTTAAGTTTCTGCTTAACGGCTATGACTTCATCATTGTATCATATGGCTTTTTATCAGTCTCATTCTTCCAGGGTGAGTCGGGGTGTTTTGCTTATTTCATGCTAAAAACCTTATAAAACATGTTGTTATTGTCACATGGTCAATTACCTTCAAGTTTCTTGCATAAGGCAGGCTGAGCTGGCTAAGATATGTTGCTTCTTAAGCTGCCAGTATACTTCCTCAGAAGTGCTTATCGGATGGTCGAATAGCTTTGGAAACACCCCTTACCCCCCAATACCTGTCTGACGTCGGATTAGGGGGGCTATAATCTTGTTACCTTATGAGACTGCCTACTGTATTAAAAACAGAAGCCAGACAGAGGTGAGAAGTCAGCTATGTAGATGAGAAGCCCTCTAAATTTTGATTTAGGAATTTAATTTTGTCTACCGTTTATAAATCTAACAAGACAGATGTGCAGTGCACCAACAGTTTTTCATTTGTTCTCACCTCTATTAAGATACATCTCTCATTTCAATTACTTTTATAATACATTTATTATATCACAAAATACCGGTTTGTAAACATATTTTTTGTACAATTATGTTCAGATGTATTTTGGTCATCCCAATGGTTAACAAAATGGCACACTTTATTGTAAATGTAAATGTACAGATCTCAGCTTGTTTCAGGCCTGCTTTTTCCATAACGGCACATGGTATTGTGTCCTTCCCCGTGAGATAAGTCCCAATGTCGCCGTCTCGACTAAGATACTAGTTAGGTATAGCTCGTTATTACAATAGACGTGATTACGACAACAAATGCATGATGATGTGATGGATGATGGTAAAACACTCGGTTACGCTGATCATTGTCTCTCCTTTACCACTATGGTGATCTTTCAGTCATCAATGGATACGCTCATACAGGGTGATGCTCTAGTAGTCAGGGATGGGCCGTGTTGCCAAGAGAGTTTCCCATTCGTATATTTACATGCACTACTACTCTCTCGTGTCACTTGTAAGCAGACCTGTAGACTGATCCTCACAGATATGAATGCTCTTGACTGTGCTACCTGTGTTGTGTATGGGGGGCTTAGTCAGGATTACAGTGTCGATCCTCCTCTGTGACTCTCCCCAGTCTCCCCTTGACAGATTACAGCTAATCTCAGACTGCTGTGTATATCTCAACACCATGACTGTAAACAGCAGGGGCCTACGTGTCGCTCTCTGAGTGTCTGGAGCACGGCTGCAGCTAACGGTCTATTAATCTGTTGATTATTTTCTCGATTGATCGATTATGTTTGAACTATAAATAGTCCAAGATGACGTCCTCTAGTGTCTTGTTTTGTCCACAACTCAAAGATTTTCATATTACTGTCATGGAGGTGTAAAGAAATCAGCAAATATTCACATTTAAGAAGCTTGATTCAGAGAATTTAGACTTTTTTCTCTTTGAAAATGACTCAAACTGATTAATCAGTTATCTAAATAGTTGGCAATTAATTTAGTGGTTGACAACTAATCGATGAATCGTTGCAGCTTTAGTCTGTAGGACAGCAGTCTATTCCTGTAGGAATGGAGCAAGGCGGCATTAAGACATTCAGCGGATGGACACACATGCACACCCCGCGGTGTCTTGGCAAGGAGTGTAGGAAACTGAGCTTAACCTGAAATCTGTCATTACTTCACATTATAATCACTGTGTGAGCTGATGTATAGCTGAGGCTTTAGTGCTTATAGTCCAGTAAGAAGTAGATGGAACTGTCTCAGACCACAGGCAATAGCAGTAACGTTAAATATGGGTAATTCATCCAGGTTTTTTTTTTCAACAGAACTCTGTTGCTTTATCTGTACAGTGTTTTTTCATAGACCTTAAAGAAAAAATGCACATAGATCCATAAAACTTAATGAATAGTCTACTGCCAACTTGGCTAGGAGAAGTGCTGTTGGGTATCATAGGTAATAAGGATTGGAGACACCATATGTTTGACAGAAAACAGGATTTTTCATGGCTCAACATTAACTGAAGGTGATACCTATAACAGGTATGGTTGGATTGGATGGGATGGGACATCACTGGCATTGGAAAATGCATTGATTATGTGTGTTGAAGTTTTGAGTTTGGCCCAAACAACTGTCTTTAAAATCTACTGACAGCCAGTGGTAAATATCCAACTTACATTTAAAAAATAAAAGTAGAAAACTAAACTGATTAAATCAGATTTGTGAGTATCTTTGCTGGAAATACCTAAATCCATTTTCCAATGACTCAGAGTAACATTTGGTTATTGGTATCCATGTTGAGTCTCCAAGTGTCCAGGTTGGATATGTGCCTAGAACATATCCACGAAAATACACTCTACAGATGAAGCAACAGATTTGTGTTAAAAAGATAAGCTCAGAAATGGCATTAAAATGATTTCTACATTGACATGTGAGCCAATGTAATGTAGATACTAGGGCTAGGGCAAAGTCATAGTCATAGTCAAGTCAGCACACTGACAGCTGTTGTTGCCTGTTGGGCTGCAGTTTGCCATGTTATGATTTGAGCATATTTTTTATGCTAAATACAGTACCTGTGAGGGTTTCTGGACAATATTTGTCATGGTTTTGTGTTGTTAATTGATTTCCAATTATAAATATATACATATGTTTGCATAAAGCAAGCATATTTGCCCACTCCCATGTTGATAAGAGTATTAATCTCCCTTTCAAGGTACATTTTGAACAGATACAAAATGTGATTATCTTGCCATTAATCGCGATCAACTATGGACAATCATTCAATTAATCGTGATTAGATGTTGTAATTGATTGACAGCCATAGTAGGTACATATAGTTATTTTGTTTTTACCTCCCCTTTTTTTTACCCAGATTGTATTTGTGCAGTTCACATTCCCGGTTTATATTTGGGGACTGACTAATTTACAGTATACCAGTATATCTTAATCAGCTATGCTCACAGTCTGTGATTCATGGCGTTCAGCTTCTGCCTGAGTTCATATCGTGGCGGTACATACAGGGACACACCAAAACTCATAAAGAGAGACAGAGAGACTTCCTGTGCTCTCCCTCTGCAGCTCTGTGCAGTTTCTTTTTTTAGGCAGTTCTCATTACTTGCAGTGTACGCCTGTCTTAGGTCATAGGTATGTAATGAGCTAGTGGTTGTTGTGGGGCCTCTGAGCCACCATAGGAACAAACCCTGCCTCTGTTTCTGTTGACTCAGAAGGTTGCAATCATCCGTAGGAGCAGTCAATGATGCACGCATATCAGCCAAGTCTCTGTGTGCTGTTACAGTGGACTGAGTATGTGAGGGTCTGAGGGAGGTACTGAGAATTTCTGTAGTGGGAGACACTTACCAGCTCTTGTGGTAATGTGGAGGTGAAAGTTTGAGATTTGTATACAGTACGTGATCTTGTATTTGTGTATGAGGGATGTTGCTGCGAATTGGGCTGATGGAGGCTCCGCTCCGCTTGTGAGCAGACCATGTGTGTAGGTGGAAGAGTTCAGATGTGTTCATCACTTCTAAGACTCTAGGCATCAGGATACAGACGTTATTTAAATGACTCTGAAGGCCGAACGCCCCACCACAAGTTATGACTGTTCAAAGTGCGTGTGCAAAGCGAGCTGAGGTCTGTGAAGCGTGCAGCCATGAAACAAAACTGCTCGCATAGGTAAAGTTTGTCTGCCGGGATTATGGCATCAGGCTTGGTGGCAGCATTTGGAAGTGAACCAGTGGAAAACTTTACTAGCCCTCAAGGAAATGACACTATCAGGAAATCTAAAACTGGCTGTTGCATAACACACTAGTGCCAAAATTAAAAGGAAACTTAAAGAGTAACTGAGTAACCCAGTCTAATAGCTTCATCATTTTGTATTGTGTTGGTGACATGCCAGATGGATGTATTAAGTTATTATGTTTAAACTACGGCAAGACATTGCTTGCAAAGTGTTTTTTTTAATGTCATGCTTGTCTTTGAATTTGAAAATAGCCACTAGAATAGGATTTGTGAATATCAAAATGTGAAGTTTCAAGGATAAAACAACCTCTTTCAAGCTTTGTTGTTGGTGATGATGACTATCATGAATTGTGCTGTTCATATTGCAAGGAGAGGGAGATGTTGTGGGTTGACCCTTTTATTTTAGCGCTGCTTTAGTTTTTTTCCTGACCCGTATGAACTTAGACATCCCCTAACCCCTCTCTCTGCCTTCTGTGACTATAATTGAATTGTGTGCTATTAGCGTCTGTGATTCAGATCTGCTTCCTTTAAATATCTCTGTGAGTGCTCCGTGAAACCCATTCGTAAAATCCTGCTCTTCTCCAAATTATAGGCTTAGCCTTAGTACTTGTGTTGTTTAATCTCCCTCCCCCCTTTTATTTCCTACACACTGCTGTGTGCGGTTGTTGGTGTGTGATGTTTTATCTTTGTTGGTTTGTTTTGCTGTCTCCTTGGTTTTGCTCTCCCACAAGCACTCATTCTAGGGGTGAGTGGTATTACCTTAAAGTCATAGTTTAGGTTTTTTA
Source organism: Helicolenus hilgendorfi (assembly GCA_916700815.1). Taxonomy (NCBI): domain Eukaryota; kingdom Metazoa; phylum Chordata; class Actinopteri; order Perciformes; family Sebastidae; genus Helicolenus; species Helicolenus hilgendorfi. Next base: position 10,477 of record CAKALG010008270.1, read on the forward strand.
TTATATTATTGGACAACATATCTAAATTAGGGCTGTCAATCGATTAAAATATTTAATCGCATGATTGTCCGTGATTAATCCCAAATTAATCACACATTTTATTTCTGTTTAAAATGTAACCCTAACACTATGTGTTTGTGATTTGGTGTTATTTATTGGTAATCCCCATAGAGTGAGAACGTTTCGTTTGATTGTCCAGGGACCTGGGAGTAAAAAGCCCTCTCCATTTTTCTTCATAACACAATATTTTGTGACCAGCTGGTGGATCACTTCTAAGGCCCCGTTGCCATTCAAGGACACCAAAAATTAATCCACATCCCATCTGCGTCATGGTGCTGGTTGTTAAGGTAACAGGTAATTAAAAATGGTGTATACACAAAGAGGTGATATAGAGGTTAGTTGCTTTTGCAGATGTGCAAGTGAAGATGAATGCAGGGCTGTCGCGATGATGTCATTTCCCCTACGGTGATAATGATTGTCTCAACAGCGCAATATTAGTATTATTTCAAATGACATAATTTATCCTGATTTTAGTGCTATATAAATACGCTTTATTGTTAGACAATTTTTAGGTTTATTGTTGCTTTTTAAATGACAAAGATCACACTTTTAAAACTACATTCATTGTTAAATGCAGAACACAGAAGGGCATTGAGGTGCAACATTTTTTTCAGCTGAGACGCTTTGGTTTCTATGATACGGAATATCCGCTGGAGTAAAAATGTCGGCACAAGGTTGAGTACTTGCTCCGGATGAAGGGAAGGCTGAAGCAAGTAGGGAGTGTGCGTAGACAGTTGGTATTTGTGGTATTTGTCCCGCCCCTCCTCCATTATGATTGGACGACTGGGTAAAACAGTGACGAGCGCAGCGCAGTTGAACATTTTTCAACTCTCGGCGACCAGAAAACCCCCCACCAATTACGCAGTGCTCAGTGCATATTTCATGTTTGTAGCATAGTATAAATAAATGTTGTAATAGTATTGCAATATTGCGACAGTCCTAGATGAATGCAAAAAACCTAACCTTTATATTTCGTTTTTGACTGGTGCTCCGTGTGGAACAACACAGAACTTTAACTCACGATGAAATACGTAGAAAGAGAGATATGCTGTAGAACCATCAAAGGTGTGTTTTGGAATCTAATCTGGAAGTACTTTTTCAGGTTGAAGGCTGGCTGCATGGCAGGAATGTCACATGCATACATTGTAGTGAGACAGCTCATAAGATGTTGCATTGTCTTGCACGATGGGTTTCTTTGTAGTCAGGAAAAGGGGCGGGATGTTGGTGGGGTGCTGAGTTCGGTTAGATCTATTGTACTTTTTGAATTATCTGAAAGCTACATTTAGACGGGGACGAAAGATTGTCTCATTTTCTCACTATAAAATTGAGAATTTTTTTCCAGTTTTGACTAATATTAATCATACATTTTCAAGGCATTCGATTGTGATTTATTTTTTAAATAATAAATAACAATTCAATAAATGTATATCTATGTATTTATTTGTTACATTTTGTCTTACAAAGTTCTCAAAACAATTCTTTATGTAAAGCCATTTGTTGTTTTACACATAAAATAATGATCTCAATCACTTCCACACAGTGTGGCATACAGCTTATAATTAAACACTGGTATCTGATTGGTAGTCGGTATTGGCTGATACCCAAAGCCCTTGTATCGGTATCGTATTGGTATCGTATCAGGACTGAACAAGTCGGATCGATGCATCCCTAGTGCTGGTGGTGACTCCTCCCTTGCTGCACTAAAAGCACTGAAATGAATTGCTTTACAGCTCTAAATTGATGTGTGAATTTATTATTTTTTTTTAAGTTATTATTAATTACGATTTGTATTAATCATAAATTGAATAAACAGGACCATTTAACCATTTGCCAGAGCCCTGAAGTCCTCTACAGGGCACAATACAAATGCATACAATTACATCATGCAACACCACACCACGGATACAGCATGTTATATATCGCCGGTGGAAAAAGGATATAGTGTAAATTTGTAGAGATCTGCTGCCAAAGTATGAGAAAATTAGTCTGTGCAAACATGGGAGGTGATGTCACTTCACTCAGCTGTTTTAGAAAAGGAAAAAGCTGTTTTATTGTGGACACAAGAACCAATCTGGGACTTATGTTAATTTACTGAATGTTATTCATTTGACATTTTATTGAAATTTGAATATTACAGTTTATTCAGTCAGTTTTAGAAGACCGGCAAGAAGGGATGCAAATAGAGAGACATGAACACAGTGGCTTCCCTTGTTTTAGGTAGAGGTGGGTGGGGGGTGGTTGGGTTTTGTGTCTCCATTAACAACAGTAGACCAAGGATGAGGAGCAGTCATGCAGCAAACATGCCCCACTTGGACTGACATACAATCATACTGTCTCTCACACATAGCCTGTCAGTGCACTCAAATGCACCTTGAGTCAGTAGTTCAGTGAGGCGTGAAGTAGGAGCATTAAAAAGTGAAGCATAGAGCAGATCAGTAGGGCAGGTGGCAACATTCACTGAAAAGTGAAGCCAATGCTGAAGTGCCTTAAACTTGCATTCTTTCTAATAGCCAGCAGGGGGCAACTCCTCTGGTTGCAAAAAGAAGTCTGATTGTATAGAAGTCTATGAGAAAATTATCCTACTTCTCACTTGATTTATTACCTCAGTAAACAACATTACTACAGAAGAGCCTACACTTGCCCTTGCTATTCACACCAGTACTAAACAGGTGTAACGTCAGGCTGTTTTGACGACCATGGGCATACCTGATGGATCTTCGGAAATATATTCGGCCGATGAGCAAGTCACAGTTTAGAAGGGTTAATGCACACCTCCTCCTCCATCCTCCGTACGTCTTGATATACGCCTTCGGCGACTCCAGTGAATCAATACATTGATAAATTCCGGGAGTTTTCCAGCATGGAAATTCTGACCAATTACAGAGCAGTTTCTTTGCGCACCAAAATGATGGTCCGCTTGTAAATGCTGCCATGTGAACACAAACCAAACTCGAAGCAATATGCAACATTGTAACAATTTGGTCCCTGATTCGGACCAGAT